>OZ018324.1:35109526-35389526 GCA_963969495.1 Ceratothoa steindachneri | reverse complement strand
ATAAAGCAACCTTAAAAATTAGACCAAAAATTTCGAATATAATAAAATGAAAAATAAAATAAATGCATGCAATAAGAAAATAGTAGCAGACAAATTTAATAATAATCTCATTAGGGGTTTATGAAGATTTTTTTGAAAACGTTTTCACTTCAGGGGTTGGAGAAATGGTTTGATTTCTTATACAAGATCGAAATTACGGCTATTTTTTTTATTTCAAACAGCCTATTTCTGTTCTTCTTTTTTTAAGTTAATGAGATTGGAAAATCTTTTGTGGGGAAAATATGTAGTTGCAAACGGCAGCAGTTGTTTTGTCGCTTCCTCATGTGCAATTTTGAAAGCCTTTAAAGCTTTTGACATAAAAAAAGGACAAAGCGTGCAATTCTGAAATTGAATGCGTGCTTCATTGTTGGTACAATAGAAAAACCTTGATCCAAACGATAAAATCATTTCTTTGGCCACAATAACATAATATTTTTCCTCTGCAATTGTTTATTCAATCTATTCACATAAACAAAATTATCAGCTAAATAAGAAATCTGTGCAATCCAAGACGTTTCCTAACTTATCTGTTGCGAGGACATACTTTGGATAAACTATAAAAATTTAATGTTTATTTTTGAGAGCCCAACTTTGATTCCAAAGATTTCCACGTGAAACTACTTCACCTCTGTGTGATAAAGTAGGAGTGAATAATACGCCTCTCCATCCTCACCTAATTGACAAAAAGCCGTGTGTTTAATGCAGATCCTGAGAGAACATTGCCAACTATGATAACACTAACCATAGTAGCTTTAAGTGCAGGTTCCAAATGCTTCATAACAGGTGCGTGGAGATGAATCAAACAGTAGGTCACTTCAATTTTTGGATTCTCCTCTCTGCCCCCCAAAAACTGATATGACCCAATATGGCTAGACCTCCATCAAAATACATTGCAATGCAGTTTTTCCACTTTAGGTTAACACTTGGTATTTTTAGGGTATTCATTAACCTTGTTGAATACGTCAATACCACGAGCTCTCAACTAGAGGGGAGAAAAAAATAAGATTTCCTCTTCAAGTGCACCAAGAACTATAAAAAATCGGTAATGAGCTTATACATAAGAGAGCTATCAAGAACTGCTCAAAGTAGACCGCACTTTACGAAGAATTTCGACGATCCAAACAGATCCTAATAAACAATGGCTATTCTGACAGAGAATTTGACAAACTACAGAAGAAAATTCTCAACTCAAAATCTGAGGTACGGGAGGATAAAGAGAAAGAAAAAAAAATACCACTCTACTACAAGAGCCAAATCATTGATGCCTAAAAAAACAAATGGAAGAATAATACTAAATATTATAAAAAGTAACACTATCGAAAAAGAAGACAATAAGTTATCTCTACGAATTATTATAAAACACAAATTTCAGCAACTCACTAATGAAAAACAACCTCAGTGAAAAAGAACCATCCTAAAGGCTACAAATGTGGTATACAAATTCAAATGCGACCATGAGGACTGCATGTTTCATCCAAACAACCAATATATAGGTATGACCCCTACTACTCTCGGCCGATGCCTAACGATGCACTTGAAAGAAAGAGAAATAAAAACACACTACAATGTACAAATTTGTGCCTAACGCGCATCACTTTGCATATTTAAAATTTAGGGGTAGTTCCCATTTTACCGACCAGCCGGCTCTGTGGTAAATTTCATTTTAAAAATCTTTTATAATTTGATCGGTAATAAAATCTTTACCCAGTTTGTAATCGTCAGATAATTTGGAGATTTTAAAAAATAATTCCACGTCCATGTCGTTAGCATAAATGATAAAGAGCAAGAGTCCTAGGACAGAAACCTGAGGAACGCCACTACTCACAGTTATACATTCAGACTCTTCTTGCCCATTGATCACAACTCCCTGCAAACTTACTATCCAATTTTCTAAATTAGCTCCTAATCCTTGAGCTTTAACTTTTGATATTGATGAATTTTGATAAAATTTGGCACTATCCAGTTCCGGTGATTTGTATTCGTTTATTTTATCGATTGGTTTTAATAACACCGTTGGTCGTGAACTTAAATATTTTTGGTGGATCATTGTCTAAGTATTTTTAATATTTGGTATGAGTTTTTGATTTGAAGCCTCCTTGGTGAATAGTGTTGCGAAATAATCGTTTAGTGCCTTGCTATATCTTTATCTTGGAATTGTTAATTATTGTAATGATGATTGATTGGCCTAATACTGTTTTTATTGGTTTCCTACTATTACCTAAGGCAAAGAATATTTTCTTATTTTATTTTCAGTTTATTCTATTATCATCTCCTCATTACGCTTTGCTCTTTAATTTCAGGCTCTTGTTTTTCGTCTGTGATCTAAATATTTGCTTTTGTTAGTTTTTGAGCCGTTTGACTTGATCACCTTATAAGCCTTACCTGATTTTAATGTCTACTTTGAGTTATTTGTTAACCATTTACGATTTCTGTGTTTTCCACTGTCTCAGACTACTATTGGAATAAATTGAGATTTTCAGATTAGATAAATACTTTTTATATAATTCCTAGCTTCATTAATGTCTATACCACATAATTTATAATTTCTTAGACTTTTCTTATTAAGTCTATGAAATCAGCCTTTCGGCAATCCTCTACTCTCCTTATCAATTTTATCTTTATACAGGGTCTCCCCCAAAAACGGGACTCTACACACTTTTTGTGATATATCCTTTATTCATTCATTCACTATTCACCCTTACTTTGCAGTAGATGACAGAAGCAATGCCTGTGAACACAACTAGATATCAATGGGAGCTGCAGCAAAGAATATACTGCGTTAAACTTACTACAAGACAGCTCGTTCAAGAAAGTGCAGGACACTTTCGTGCATCAGTTTGAATGTGAAAAAGCCCCCTCCAAAAGCCGAATTCAGGACAGAGTGGAGCACCTTGAGAACTATACGACAGTGGAGAACCTCAATGCAGCCAGTGACAATCGTCCAAGCCATTCAGAACGCCCCAGGAAGCGTGCTGCTGAGCTGGTCGAGAGCGTGAGAGAGTCAGTTCAGCAGGGTCCAAAACGCTCTGTGCGCAAGCGAAGTCAGTCCCTAGGTATATCCCGTAAGACTTGCAGGAGAGTGCTAGTAATGGATGAAAAGGCCTACCCATGCAAAATACAGACGAAGCAGACCTTTACAGACTCAGAGAGCGAGCAGAGAAAGGCTATGGCAGTCAAGATACGAGTACTGGAGAAGATTCAGAAGGCCCTAACTTTCCTTAACCTCCATTGGACCTCAGATGAAGCTGACTTCCATCTTGAAGGAAAGCTAAACTCGAAGACAAATGTCTTCTAGGGGACTTCCAGACCAAATGGGGTAGCCACCAAGCCCCTATATCCACCTAGGTGCACGGTATGGACTACAATCTCAACCAGAGGCATCATCGGACCATTCTTCTTCGAGGAATCTGGAGCGACAGTGACAGTCACCAAGGAGCGGTATGTTGAGGTCCTCAAAACTTTTAAAAGGGAGCTACAGACGCTGTTCCCGTTGCTCATGAGGAAGTTTTGGTTCCAGCAAGATGGAGCAAGCTAACCTCTCACACCTCAAACCTGTCCCGAGATTGGCTAAAAGAGAACTTTGATGGCCGTGTGATCAGTTTCAAGATTAATTTTGAGTGGGCACCTCACAGCCCAGACCTTAGACCCCAAATTTCTTTATCTGGGGCCATCTTAAAGACAGAGTGTACGCTGGAAGATCCAAGACCATCACGGAACTCAAAAAAGCCATTAGAGAGGAGATCAGAGCCATTAGTCCATCGGTTTGTAAGGACGTCATGGACAACATTGTGCTGTGCCTCAAGAAATGCACAAAGCAAAATGGAGGTCACCTCGAACACGTGTTCTAGAATAAAGATTAAAGTCCAAAGACTCTCATGTTTCGATATGATGTTTTTAAACATAGTAAATTAGTTATCATCAAAGTTTCATTCAATCCTTGCAGAAAATTAAGAAATGAGGCCTATCAAAAGTTGGGGCCCGTTTTGGGGGGTGACCCTGTAAAACATTTTGTAACCGTACAATTGAAATTCAGTAATATAACCCCTCGTATGCCTGTAGTTCCACGTTTGGGTGCTGCCACTATTTACTGTTTTTTAATGCTACTATGCTTTGAATTTTTAAAATTTTTATCTGATTTACCGACCATTAAATAAGATAGTTCTAAGTGCACTTATTCGTTTGCTTCTAAAGCTGCACTACATTCTTTCCTGAGTTTTCCCCGGGTCCTGAAGATATCCTAGCTTTTACTTGAAGTTTTCTTGAGGTCAGAAAGAGAAGATCTTCCTATATTATTTTTACTTTATGTCTAAGATGTGTTCCTTCGTGGCTAAAGTACTACCCATTATGTATAAATTTGAGCCAAACGTCAAGGAATGTAACATTTTCTTTTTTTTCATATTTTCTTTAGGAGATAGCTAATGAATATTGTTTGAGGGGGAGAGTGAGAGAGTGAGAGAGTGAGTGAAAGTGAAAGAGACTGACACTTTTCTTACTGACTTCCTCCTATGATCATTGATCATTTTTGCACTAATAGGTGAAAAACCGTTAGTTTTCTTTCTTAAGCTTTGGAATTCACTATTTCAAATATTTCTTTTTAAATTTCATCCTTATAACTTTGGAGATTAGTTATATACGACTATTCAAAATCGGACACATTTTGGGGAGTGTAGGTTTTCCATGTATATAAAACATCTAATAAAGAAATTTTGAAGAAAGAAAAAAGTGACCATTGAAATAAAAGAAGTGGGATGTTAAAACGATTTTGGGAAGCGGAATCATGTTCTTATGAATTTTATAAAATGCGTTTAATTTTATTAAATAGACTAAAATGGATCCTTAATGAGATTCTATAAGAAAAAAGGAAATTCAAGAAAGTAGAGGCTGCAAAGATGAGAGATTTACTGTTAAACAAAATATAAACAACGCAATAGTTCGAAATGACCGTTATTGTTTCGTGACCTTCGTTTTGAAAATATAAATTCTGTTTTTCAAATGATTTTATAGAAATTAATTTCGCTAAACACGAAAATAACAATAGTTTTAATATATCTGATAAATCATTGTTTCTATGGAAGATATGGATAATACCCCATTATTATGTTTTTCTCCGTAGTCCAGTTTTGCTTACATTATATGTTACAAATAAACAGATACAAGGAGATAAATCTGGACCAGAAGCTACAAAACTAAACTGAAATTGAGTAAAACACAAGAAAATTCCCGTGGAATATTATATAATAAAAACAATCCTATATTGGATTATTAATTAGAAAGAAACAACGACTTAAGTGGGTTTGTCTTATGTGTGGCTGCGGGTTCATCCTTTTTCACACATTGTGAGTAAACAAAGAGTTTTTCTAACATGCACAAATCAAATTAGAGGGAGTTGGAATTGTTTATTAAGATGGTTTTTGTAAAGGTATGACAATGGTAATATCAGCGGCTCTCGTGAAGTTAGAAAAGCAAGCTACAAGGCAGGCAGAATTCTCTTTACACCTGTTGAGGTAATATATTATTATTTTTGGAATGACGGGGAAAGTGAATGCTGAATTTAGTTGGATGGAAAAACTAAGTACTAAAAACTACAGTCTAAAGACTAAAAGACTAAAGACTAAAAGAATAAAGATCAAAACAACAACTTGTGTTGTTTACGTGGTGATTAATCAAAACCAATCAAATTAAGAGAGTACTAGAATATACAGTCATTGAAAAAGTTTGGAAAGTTATATTTTTTGCATTTATTTTTAAAATTTACATGTTAGGAATAATTATTCCAATAATTAAATTATTGTAGCTTAATTAAAACAAGGTTTGCGAACCAAAAAGTCACGTACCCTCATTTATTCTGATTTATGAACTTACGACATACAAAACTTTCAATAATTCCTGGAGTATAATAGTATAATAGTAGAGAATAGTTCAGCCTAGCATAGTGTAGCATTTTCTAGCCTAGCCTAGCCTAGTATAAGCTAAAAAAAGCTTAGCCTAAACTTGCCTAGTATAGCAGAGCATATCATATCCAAGCATAGCATAGTATAACCTACCCTCTTTTAGCCTAGTATAGCCAAGCCTAGCCAAACATAAGATAGCCTAGTCTAAAATAGAATAGTCTAGTATAACCTAGCATAGTATAGCCTACTTTATCCTACCTTAGTTTAGTATAGCCTAGCTTATCGTATCATAGTATAGCCTAGCCTAGCTTAGTAGACCCTAGTCTAACCTAGCATATTATAATATAACATAGCTTAGCCTATCATAGTATAGCCTTGCCTAGCGTAGCATTTTCTAGTGTAGCCTAGCTTACTATACTCTAGCCTAGCCTAACCAGGTATGGCTTAGCATTGCATCCCAGAGCTTAGCCTAGCCTATGTTATACTGTGCTAGTATAAACTAGCAAGGAATAGCCTACTTTATCCTACCTTAGCTTAGTATAGCCTAATAGCCTAGCCTAGCTTAGTAGACCCTAGTCTAACCGCGCATATTATAATATAGCCTAGCCTAGCCTAGCCTAGTATAGCCTTTCCTAGCGTAGCATTGTCTAGTGTAGCCTAGCTTACTATACTGTAGCCTAACCTAACCAGGTATGGCTTAGAATTGCATGCCAGAGCCTAGCCTATCGTCACCTAGAGTAGCCTAGGCTAGTATATCCAAGCTGGAATAGGCTACTATAGTCTAGCCAATATATCCTTGCATACGATAGCCTAGCTGGCATACTATAGGCTAGCTTGGTATAGCATATATTCGTATAACCACACATACTATAATATAGCCTAATATAACAATAATATAACCTAGCCTAGTATAGCATACCATATACTAGAATAACCTTGCATAGCTTAGCCTAATATAGCCTTGGTTAGCTAGCCTATCGTAGCCTAACATAGTATTACCTAGCATAGCTTAGCTTAGCAGAGCATAGCCCTCCCTAGCCTATTATACTTTAGCCTACAAATGCAAGCATAGTATAGCCCTCTCTAACCTAGACTAGCTAGGCTTAGCTTAGCCTAGCCTAGTATAATATAACTTATCCTAGCATTAACTATGCTAGACAAGTTTAGCATATATTATTCTATTATACCCTAGTAAAGCATAGATTAGTATTGTCTAGCCTAGCATACTATATGCTATCCTAGCATAGCAATTTATAGCCTAAATTGCCATAGTTTTTCTTACCTTTGTGCATTATATCTTAGCATAGATTAGCATAATATAGCCTAGCCTATAATATCCTATTCTAGGCTTGCCTAGCACAGTATATCTTATTATAGCCTAGTCTAGTCTAGCAGAGTGTCAGCTGAATAGTTAGGATGCTATTGCCTAAACAAAATAATCCTAGGGATAAACTTGGGAGGACTTTGGTAATTAAAGCATTCGAAAGAGAATGTAAAACAACATAAGGTTTTCAAATTTTATTAGAATCAGCCGAATAGTTATGATATTACAAAGACGAAAAAAAAATCAAAACGAGGACCGACCGACCGACATAGTGAGATGTAAAGTCGCTCGCGACTAAAAATCAGTATTTCAAAAATATTGAGAAAAAAACCGCATTCCTTTCATCAATCCGAACTTGCGCACTGGTTCTGTGGCTGAATGAGGTTAGTTTCATTTCTTGAAGCTTTGTTATTATATAAAAATATAAAATAATGACAAAAAAGAGTTGGATGACGGATGTCTAAGTATAATCTATGGTTAATATTTAGAAACCCTATTCGCTTAAAACGAATTTATTGACTCCTATTTTGTCAAGCTCATTTTTGTGAATACATCTATAAGGAATTTATTGAGCTGTTGATGTTATTATTAATATAATGACTTAAATTAAATATTTTGTCTCTTCCTTAATTGCGATGATGACACAGTGCAAAAATATTTTTGCCAAAAAAGGGTACAGTGACATTACATTGTCCACATAATTTTGACCAAACTGTCTTCTTCACCTTTTTACCAATTTGCCTCTGTGGGAAAGCTTTGAGTTATGACTTATAGTGGATCTGAATTATATTTAGAATATTTTGTAAAGGAGGTTCACAGTGACCCTAATCTGACATTGGAAATTTTACTTGAGGTTATTTATCTCAATCTGCTCTTAATTTTTGGTGCTCGTTAGTCGAAATACGGCAAAATCAGGGTTTGTTTTGAGCTTTCAGGGTGTACAGTAGGTGAAATTCCTTACCCAAAAGGTGGTGTACAAAAGGTCTGTATAGTCTCACACACTGGTAACTTGAAAATTGTAGGTTAGGTTATGTTAGCTCAGATTATTTTTTCTTGAACCACTTTTGCGCGTTGTTCAAATCCGTTCTTTGTTTTGGCGGTCGTAACTTGCCGCATTTGCCGCATTTTGACTTCCAACCGCCAAAGAGAACAACAGGTTTGAACAAAGTGCAAAAAATGATACAGAACGAAGTAATAAAATGTACAAAGAAGCGCTTACTGTAAATAAACAATAACTTAAACTCTTTAGTATTTTTTTGTAAAAAAATGTTTTAAGAGAAGAAATGTAAGAGAAGAAACCAAACAAGCCTTGGTCATAAATACTATGAAGACGATTTTAAATATTTAAGCAAAGTTTTGCTGAGAGATGGGGCACTAAAGTGGAAGCAAAGAATAAATTAAGAAGCGTGTGATTGCGGTAGAATTTTCGGTCTGGATGGGTAATAGTATACTTTTGTTTCGTACAAAAATTTAAATTTATCTTTATGGTAGACCCATTTCTTATGAACAGACATTAATAAGACCATATTAGGGCGTCTAGAACAAAGTTTTGGGATTTTAAGTAAAGACAGAGTTATAGCTAAAAAAGCTTCAAGATTTATGTGATTAGAGTTAAGAAATTACAAGATAACTCCACTAGTTGAGGTCCTCGCAGTTCCTCATTGAATTAGGTTGTCACTTTTATAGAATCTCCACTTGATTGATGCTAGCAAAGGTGGTGGCAGTGTAACAGGAGGTAATGTGCTCCTGCTATAACTAAAACAAGGAGGAGCTGCACGCTTCACCATTTTTTAATTTAACATTATCTTTTAGATGCCTGTATAAACCAAGCAACGGGTGAACGAGGGCGTAAATTTTCTTGAAAAAATTAAAAATTGAGGAATCTTCCTTGAGTAAACTAGAATTTACACATCCTAAATCCCCCAAACTAAATTCCCGTATTCTCCCTTGCCATTATCACTTGTGAAACATCGCCTAAAATATTGAGGGTATCTTTTTAAAGGTGATTGTAACATGGTATGTAAAACATATATTAGAGGGTGGCTAAAAATACAGAATTCATCTTTCAATTAATCATATCTCAGTAAATGTTAAAACTAGATAAAAGTTATATAAAAACGATTTCCTACATATCTTTCTCTCACTATGGTTAAAATTTGAAAAAAATCATTTATTCTTTCCTCAAAATTTTTATGAATATTTTATTTATTATTTTAGTAAATAAATAATAAGGGCATTTTTACTGAAAGTAAATTGACGTGCCTCATTTTGTCTTCATACGATCTATTTCTATGTTCAGGATCATCATTTGTTGCTTTGCGCTGAACGCGTTCCAATACTGAAATGTTATTTCGAAAATATGGAGAGGAGAATTGCGGCTCACACTCCAATTTAGTCTTACAAACGATTTACATAAGGGAAAAATGTAATTCTTCGATTTATCCGTGCATTGTTTCGAAAATTCGGAGATTATTTTACACTTGCTCATCATTGAATTGTATCTGCCCTCTTTCCTACCTCTCTTCTACTATATACTTGTCTTTTGGAAAGTTTTCAGTCACATGATATATTGCCATAGCATCTATTTTTGTGTCATCTGGAAATTTTAAAATTTCACAAACTAGATTCAAGGCCCCGAAAACAGATCCGCCATAGTGAGTGACTGATGACAAAATATATTCATAATGATAGCACACTGCCTACGGTTTTCCAACCAATCTTCCATCTACTTTAGTAGACTACCTGCTACTTCGTACGCTTTAAGCTTTATCAATAGTCTTCTAAGTTAATGGTGTCAAAAGGCTTTTTGAAATCGAGATAAACTACAGCTGCTACTCTATCTTGGTCAACCGTAAAGATCGTTTCCCTAAAAAATCGAGCAAAGTAGACATAGGCGTTCGCTTCAAAAACTCTGCTGCGAGTCATTTATTAAGATATTTACATTCAAATGGTTCACAATCCGGTCTCTACTAAGAGAGTCCAAAAGTTGACCAAAAATCAAAGGAAAATGGTACAAGAGTTACTAGGGTTAGCCTTAATGCCTTTAAAAATTTGGCGTTACATTTGCCTCTTTGATCTTTCTAGGAAGTTTCGATTCGGTAATTGGTTTTTGAAAATTAAACAAATGTCTTTTTTTTTTTAAATTTCTCATTTTTAATGTGGATTGGTTAGATTTAATCAAGATCTGGCAACTTATAAATGTTTATTGTTTAATTTAAAAATGTATATAATTTTTGATTGTCAATATTTGTGTCTAGCATCTTCACCAAATTTTTACTAATTGTAGGCAAGTTATTCATATCTACGATGTTTATAACTCTCCTAATGCTCATTTATTGTTTTAACCACATTGGCAGGATCGTTATTTATAACATCTCAGTAATTCTGAAGGGGCCCCATGACCTTTATAATTGGATTAAACTATTTACATATTTATATAATTGCTTTCTCTTCTAACTTCCCGCTTGACTACAAAACGATAATAAAGGTATCGATTTTGATTTTTTACAGTATTTCTGGTTTTCGAGATTTTATACAATTATTTGCCTTCTTTTCTACACATTTTAGTCTCGTTATTTAACCACGGAAATTGATTTGACCTATTAGAAATGCTAGGATACTAACACACTTTTTATTATTTATAGTGAAAAAGGAAGGCTGATATCCTTAAACATTTCCAGTACGTCTATAGCGACATGATTTAATCCTCAAATTAAAAGTTTTAAACTCGCTTAAAAAAAAGAATACCAAAACTTTGTGGTGGGTACAAATTGAAATCTCACGTGAATAATTTTAAAAATATTTTGATTGAATTAAAATAGGCTGTAATTGATGTTTTCACGTGTTTCGGCTACATGGATGTTTTCTACTAACAGTATTATTAATCAAAATTAAGTCTAAGATATTCTGGTCACGTGTCGGTTCGTCTACTTTTTGAGGCAGAAGATTTTCGATTATAAAGTTGAGATTATAGTTCTTGCTTTCTATATTGTTACATTAACCAAATCTACCTTTAAAAAAAAAGGTATTGCATATGACTTTCAATCTTTGTCTAATTGAGGTGGAGCGTTAATTTTATTATTAGTAATGACAATATAGAAAGGTAAAATCTCATATGCAATATCTGTGGTGATATCTTTATTATTTTAGAATAGTAAGTTTTATGTATATGAATTTTCCTTTTTTGTTCATTTTAACGTATTAATATTAAACAATTAAGATCTTTCTAAGGAAATTAGTACCATAAACTCCATTTTAAAGGTAAAAATCTTATATGCAATATTTGTGGTGATATCTTTATTTTTTTAGAATAGTTTGTTTTATGTATATAAATTCTCCTTTTTTTCATTTTAACGTATCAATATTATACACTAAAGAGCTTTCTAAGGTAAATAGTACCATAAACTCCATTTTAAAGATTTCGATCCATGTCTCGATAACAGCGATTAAATCAAAATATTCCGACGAATCTAAGAAATTAAATTCATTGATCTTATTAATCTAACTTTCTGCTAAAACACGATAAACTTCTTATTATATTGCCAGAACTATGATGGGTTGTATTATATAATTATCATGGTATTATGTTCAGGTCTCATATATATTCTCCAGTCTTTGATAGAGCCCTCTCAAAATAACCATCGAAGCATTATTAACAAGTCTTCCCAGTGTTAACATGCATATCCTTTCAAGTGTGACTCATCTGAAAAGAATAGCATGATACGCTTAAATAACTCTCACGATAGATTAATAAAGTACACCCATTCATAATGGCAAAGAAACTTAAGAGAGTTTATAATACATGAAGCTGAATATATATATATATATATATATATATATATATATATATATATATATATATATATATATATATATATATATATATATGTCGTAGAATTGGGCAGTTATCGCCTACTTCTCGATTTCTTCGTTTGCTCGGGGAATGACTACGCCAGCCCAAAATAATAATTCACATTGAACTTCGTTGAGTGCGCGGGTTTTTGTTATTTGAATACTTTAAATATGGATGGCCGGGTTTGTTCTTATTTAATTAAGGTTTGGTGGTTGGAGGACTTAAACAAGAATAGCAAAAATATTCTTTAATTACACAATAAAGCATATAATACAAATAATTACACTCTCTAGTTATTAATTAATTCAGCAATGGGAAATTTATCAATAATTACCAATAACTGCTCATGCTGCAATGGCTTAATACTCTGAGTACTAACCTGATAGGGTTTAGGAAGAAACTACCAATGGAATTCTAGAATTAGGGGTTGGATAATTCCCTTTAGTTATCCGAGATGACTCGGGAGGAGACTTCTTAAGGAGTCTTAGTCGGAGGGCGTCGCACCGCCTCGACAACGAAAGGAAAGGTGTAAATATCTTACTATTCTTTTTAGGGGGGTCGGTGGTTACCACAATTAGACTCTTGGGGAAGATTCTCAAAGTAGATGTTTAAAAGAGGAAGATTGTCCTGTAGACGCTCGAGGTGAGGAACTCCTGTGTGGGTGAGACTATGCGCTTCTCCTGGATGGTCCTTCGATCCTGACGCCATCGTTCCAAATAAGATCCTAGCTGCGGACCGGTAGACGCCGTGTTCTATCGCTCGAGGATATGTGCTGTCAGTGGATAATTCCAGAGACGTCTTAAAAGAGGTCGCCGAATACCTTCTGTATTTTCCGGGCTTGGCTTACGTAGAGAGAGCTCACCACCACGACCTGGTTTCTTCTTCCATGGGGAGGGGTACGTCTTCGGCACGATTCCTTGAGCGGATTCTGAAGGGATACTTCCTCGATTAATTCCGGCGTTCGCCTGAATTCTTATATTTGCTAACGGAAGCAATTAAGCCCTGCCTCACCACCTCGGCGCTTATAGCTCGGCAGCGGTGTTTTGATGGTCCAACGGAACAGAAGAAATTTCGGCTAATCTCGCCGGAACTTTGCCGACTGGCATAGGGCATTGCTCTTCCCGATAACTCGTTTCTCACGTCTCCTTTAAACAAAATCTTACACGATATTTCTTTCTTCGACAATATAGAATAGGGTGGGTGATTCTTTTTTTAATTTTTGAAATCGGTTCTGGTTAAAATTATATATTATTGCGTCTTACAAAGAGAGTATCAAATTTCAACTCAAGTGGTTAATATTTTCTGCGGTTCTTCATCCTTTGTGAGCAAATATGGTTAAAGTCTATAATGCTTCGTGACATTTACTGTACAATCAGTGATAAATATAATATTGCTGATACATGGAGAAGAAATTATATAATTTGATTTGATTTTCTACTACATATGATCTACACAGTGAAATTCGTTTGGAAGAATGAATACTTGAAATAGATAATGAGATATTGAAGTGATGAAAGTTTCTATTAATTTTTCTTAGAGAAATCATCTGTAAGGACATTAATTGGCATTGAATGGGCTTCTGAACGCTCATTCTGTAAGACTGACCATTTGCGTTTTTCCTTCCAGTGTGTTTTTTTCATCAAAAAATGACATCCAGCTAATTCTTCTTAGATATGTATATAAAAAAATTAGACGAATTCTTTGGATCCAGTTGTCTAAACTTTTCGATTTTTATAACGGAAAAGTTTGTATAAATTGCGGTTATTAGCTGGTGCATAGTTAGAGAATAGAAATTACAACAGGTTAGTTGCATATATATATATATATATATATATATATATATATATATATATATATGGGTGGTATCTTGTTGTTAGTTACCAATTTATGCGGGTACTCAACTCATATGAAAGAGAGTAAAGTATCTGACCCCAAAGATAATTTCTGCACTATGTTCTTATTTTGGCTGGAATTACCAAAGGTTTGAAGTTAAATCGAGGTAAAAAATGACGCTGCAAAATATACTTTATTGTAATATTGGCTTAAAACGGGGCAAGTGGCACCACACAAACTTACTTTGCGAGCGATTAGAAGTCTGTATATAGTCAACGCGGTGTATTAAATTCTAAGGCGACAAGACTTGGTGAATTTAAAAGGGGAGAACTTGAACAAAATAATCTTCTTAACGACAGGATAAGCTTGTCGTAGTTTTGTAATATAATTTATTTTGGTCAATAGTTATATTAACCCAAGTGCTTCGTATTTTGATAAATCTATTGTGAGACGCGAATTTTTTTTAGGCGTCGTCTTATTGACACAGGTGGCTCTGACCTTTTGCGCGTTCGTACATTCATGTGTCCCGCGCGCACTTCCAACGGCCGCTTGCCTTATATATATATATATATATATATATATATATATATATATATATATATATATATATATTAAAAAATATACATATTTCCATCCTTTATTTTTTGTTTTCAAATTCATAGATGCAAATTAATCTATACATTCTCATTTCCTTATTCCAATTTTAGACATATTATTTTATATGTTTGGAATACGCTTGGATTTAATAAGACTATCGTGCGTCCATTTTGTGGAGGTTTTCGCTGTGCTTATTTAATCATGCCGTTTACTGCCAGTAGCATACCTATAACGATATCCAATCACCAAACATATACGAGTATTTACTGCAAAAATAAAGAAAATGAAGAATTTTCTGCTCTTCTTCAGTAATTTGGAATTGTTTACGATAAAGGAAAATTTTCATTTTGTAGATACCTTTAGCCATTCATCGTACATAATAATATACACCACGATGAATAAATCAAGGCTCTCTTTGAGCAACGTATACAACAATTATGACTGAGTTCAAATAATGCACGACAGTCATAGCGAGATTACTGTTGACTGGTGTTCTGGCGATATCTTTGTTCAGTGGTTAGAAATCATTTTTGTTAAGGTTATTCGAAGTTTGTTTGAATCTTTTGAAAATGGGTACTTTAGGGGAAGGGGTAGGTTTAAAACATGTAATGAAAGCACTTGGGAACACCCGTTAGAACACCCGTATCGCTTTATTTTCGTATCAAAACATGCCTATAACTCAATCTGACACATTTCACTCATCTAGTTTCTGTATTACTGCAGCTGATATAACTTCGCCAGTTCTGGATATTAAATTAGAGTTTGATAATATTTTTATTTTGTCTCGGCTAGAAACTTCAATTGATAAATACTCATCGAAAAGGATCACCTTTAAGTTAGAAATTAGTTTACCATTCCAGTGAAAAGAAAGTGGAACATTCGGGTTAAAAGATTTCGTTTAAGATGTCACTTTTACTTAAAAAATCTTTTAAGAACAGAACGACTATTTTGGCGGTTTAATGACAATTTTGAAGAGCTTTACCCCAAAGGAGAAGAGGCTTCATTTAAGATGTACACAGCATTACATACAGTTATCTTGGTTCTAAAATATGCTAAAAAAAAGTATATCTATATATATTTTATAGAAATATAAACCCATGGGTTTAAAAATCCCAACTCATATTTTTACAAGGAGCAAAATCACCGGCATGCTTATGTTTAAAACAACGTTAATGATTCCTGTTTAAATTATTATTTTTGAATTTATTATGTAGATAATTGGTACATCTTAATGTCTGTTAATAAGAAATAGCTCTACCATAAAGATAGATTTAAATTTTTGTACGAAACAAAAGTATACTATTACTATCCACACTGACAATTCTACTGCAATCGCACGCTTCTTAATTTACTCTTTGATTCCACTTTAGTGCCTCATCTCTTAACAAAACTCTGCCTAAATATTTACAAATGGCTTTATAGTATTTATGACCAAGGCTTGTTTGGTTTCTTCTCTTAAAAATTTACTTTTACCCAAAAATACGAAAGAGATTAAGTTATTATATTATTTACAATGATCACTTTTTTAATGTTTTAAAAATTTAAATGCATCCTAGCAATATATTTAATTTCCATATGCGTGAGATTTATTTACCAGCATCGTTACTTCTTCGGTTGTTCCAATTTATCCTCAAAAGATTTGCTTCCCTCTCCTAGCCTTTTTTCCTTCATTCTTCCTATACTTTCCATCTATAGGTTTGTCTAACAATTAACATTTTAGACATTTAAAAAAAAATTAAATGTGATTTTTATGCTAGAAAATAATTTTTATTTTCCTAAAATTGCTTTAAAAAGTAATTTCTCAATAGATTTTATGAGTTAAAAATTATATTTAAGTTTTGGAGATAATAAAATGGAATTGAATACTTTTGTATTTTTAAAACATTTTATTTTTTCTTTTGTTTTTTGTTTCCCTAATTTTCGGACAATTGAGTTTTGTTAGTCGTTTGAACTGGAAATTTTATCCGTTTAAGATTAGGAGATAGGATTTGCCATTGCACAGACGACCGCGCAAGGTTGAAAAGAAGGGATAGATAGAAATAGAGAAGAGTCCTATATGCTCAAAGTAGTCGCCTCTTCCTATATACCTTTTATTCTTTATATCTTGCGGCTACCAAAATATATTATCATTTATCAACATATATATCATATCTAACTAACCAAATGAATTATAGAAAAGATAAATTGAAACGACTTTACCAAAATCTCTAGGTGAGAGACGGTATACATTATTTGTGAAAGCTAATGACTCAATATTAGCGAGTTCGACTCAATCGTCAGGGACACACGACGATGTTCTCAGAGTGACGCATAAATGGCAGTCACTCGCATGGAAGAGATACAGAGATTTGCAAAAGTTTTATTACATTCTTTTTTATTTTATCTTTCAATAGGTTTACGTGTGGTATAAAATGTTTCCTCAAACAAATTTAAAGTCCTACTTTTCCAGAACGTGTCATTAAAACATCTTTTCCATTGTGTTTAGGTATGTCGAGATGGAATGAAAAGAATCGAGATCACTGCTCTCCTGCGCGCGAGCCTCAACAAGGCAGACATCGCAAAAGGGCCGAATGAATGTCCATAGAGTCAAGGGAAGGCTCAATAAAGAGATTAACCTCGTTCAGCCAGAGCACAAGTTATCAAACGTTTGGTTATGAGAAAGGTATTCGAAAGTGCTCCGATTCTCAAAATGACCGCGCTCTCGAAGATGAAGAACATTTCTGTGCCTACTGTGTCCAGGAACGTCAAGAAAGAGGGTGGCAAGAGTAAGAGATGTGTGAAAATGCCTCTGCTCACCAACAATTCAGGAACAACTTCAGGAGCGCTGTCGTCGGCTTTTCAACGACTTGAAGAGTCATGACAATCGAATTCTTATTTTTCATGATGAAAACCGTCACGGTCAATACGGTTATCAACAAACAGAAAGACCGCGTGGTAAGCTTCGGCCAAGACATCTCTTAGGCACCCTACATGATTTTGACCAAGCAGCCGGCATCTGTGATGATGCTTGGCCTCGTGGTTTCAAATGGCGAGAATATACCCCCAGTGGGGTTTATGGCCGCTTACAGGCTATCCGCAGTAGAAAGTCCTAATCTGAGTGAAAAAGATCATGAACAAGGCAGACTACGTCTTTCAGCAGGACGGTACACCGATCCACACGACCAAGGCCATGCCATACTTTTCATTATGGTATGGTACGTTGTCTTGCATAAATACTGCAACTGGGTCAGAGATGGTGAGAGTGAAGGTGCAACATTCGCATTTACCGTTCTAATTATTCGCACTAACGGACCAACTCATTCAGACGAAAGCATTTCCCATACCATAAAACTGCCTGCTCAATGCGTTGCAGACTTTTTTTATCACATTTAAGTTTAGGGTCTGTCATATGAAGCGCTTCTAATAAAGATTCTGCCATCAGTTGCAACTCGATTAAATTTTAATTTAGTTGCTAAAATTAATTCTATTCCAATCTTCATCCCTGCAAAAAACATGAGCTACATCATATTCGTTTCGCCTTCTGGTTCTTTTTACTGAGGATTTGATTGTTTGCTAGAAAACAAACTTTTAAACCAGATTCATTAGGACCTCGGGATATTGAGAAATGGCTCACTTCTTTGCCACTATTGGTCTTAATTCTTAGAGTAATTCTTACTGAAGTCTCGAAGGAATCATTCCAAGAGAAACGCCTAATAGCTCTGGCTTCTCGGACGGTGGTTATGTGGGATTAACCTAATTTTGCAAGAGATTTCTAGGTTTTGTTTTCACCTCTGGACCTTCTTACATCTCTTGAAGTCGCAGGAAGAGTCCTCTCCGAAGTTTTCAAGTGGACATGTCTGACGGAGCTCGGAAGTCTCATTTACGTGTGTTAGCATTTCTGCAGAGTGAGTACGACATCAATGGCAGTTGGACAGTTCTTACTTACTGAGAAAAATGTTGCTAAATGATTTCAAGAAATTTCTCGAACGATCCTGAAAAAATTCTTCTTCTAGTTTTCTTTGTGTTAATATTTCATTTTGTTAATTTATTTATTATAATATCTTTGATATACGATTTCATCATTTGAAATCTTCATAAAAAATATTAAAGGCATGACTTTATGTACAATGGAAATTTCATTTATCGACTCATTAAATTTTTGAAAATATCTTAATGAAGAAAAATCGTTCTCTTATTTTGCTCGGTAGTGTACCTCAGGGGAAGCTGCATTCAACCATTAGTGTCAGAAAGCCGTAGGCTTTTGGATTTCCTAACACTACTAACCACTACTGAAGTGAGTTGGAATGCTGCTTATGTTTTCAGTGTTTACTCGAGAAATTTTGGCATTTGATATTATGTACACTTAATAGTTTTCTATCTATATGTATGAAGCTATCCTTAGCTTAATGTACCATGAGTCTGATTTTCCTGCCTGGGTACAATGACAGAACCAAGAGAGAACAAAATTATCTTAGCTCGTTGGGTGTTGCCGGCAATCCATTTCCTTTCATATACTTAGTCAACTGCAACACCGTATTCTCTCCACCATTCTCGCCTTTCTTTTACACAGACCACATCCTTCTTTCGTCTACCATACCAGGTGTAAAGGTTTCTAATTCGTACCAACTCCCTGACGTGGAAACGGTGACTCTTTATGTACCCACGAAGGGTTCCTAAGCTTGATTAATTTATTCACATCACTTTAGACAGAATGATCATTTGTGAATTAAAAATTATGCTTTTTACTGTAAAGTGTGTTAATATGCGAAGTGAATTAAATGGTCTTTGAGTAAGGTGAAGATAAAGGAAACGCGAATGGAAGGATTTAACTGGTAGTTTTGAAAGTAGAGGTCCGTTATCAGTGATATCTATCCCGAGATGAAATATCTAAGGTTGAAGCAGGTGAAACGTTTAGTATTCTCGGAGCCTGCACGAACTTGACTCCACTGAAATGACCTAAACTGGCGGAGAAGCCGAGAAGCCGATTTTAATTTTTCCCCAAATTGGAGTGTGGCGTGTTTCGTTTCTTGGAAATAATCCTTTCACAGGCAAACTTCTTTCGGTGTAACAGAAAGGTGGTATAAACGTGCTTATCTGGTGAGACACGGAGGAATATCGTAACTTTCTCTGCTCTTCCAAGTGAGAGCCGAATCTGATGCGGAGATTTCCTTGGTTGCACAGCTATGCCGTGTGCGTGAGTGCAAATCGTTTGGAGAAAGCTATTAGCCGGCATTTACACACAAGTCAAGGTTTTCCAAACATTTATTAGGCATGTTCACATAAAATGAAGTTAATGGAATATTATATAAGTTGAAGAATTCTGAATGACTTTGAGAACAGATTGGGAGGAGATGGTAAGAGAAAACTCCTGAATGAATTTGGCAAGAAATTATTACGAGGATTCATTAAGATTATAGAATATATTTTCCGTTTGATTCAGAGAATAAAGTAGTGAAAGATGTACATAGTTTAGGTAAAAACTTTGCAACAAATTAAGCAAAATCGCCAGTTTAAATACTCTAAACAATGACATAAACTGCCAAATCCGGTCTCGTAGTTGATTGGTCTACATCGTGTTGTTAATGTTTAAATTTGTGAAATCCTGCCACAGCATTTATTCATGGTATGAGAAGTAGGAAATACTGCTGTGTCACGTTCTAACTGGTGGTGAAGAAGCCTGAATTCATCTTGAGGCATTCGGACGTGTCTATGTAAGAGGCTTCAATTGCCTTGCTACTCTCTTTGCAAATTGTTTGTTTAAGAATGGTTGCATCTTCACAGTTGATTCAGTGGTCTGCATTTCTCTGGTTTTCCATAAACGCTGTAGTAAAATCGGCAAACGCGAACATACGAATTTCTCAACGACGAAGAGAAGAAGATGATAATAAATTTACCTCCGAGATTCAAATAATATCAATGATGCAATATTTTGCAGTAGAAGAACGACTACAGACTTAGACTTTCCCCCGATGTACACCTGAAATAAAGACGGAAGATGAAATTAATGTAAGGAATGGCGCTAATATAACATTTATTTTATTTTATTGCTATGGAATGAGAAGTAATGGAATCAAACTTTATTGACCAAAAATAGTTAACTTACTAAGTAAAAATAGGGAATTGAACAAATTTCGATAGTGTATGTATGAGTAGATATTCTCTTAGCTTGGTTAATCCGTGTTCGAACAAATTATTATAGAAAGCTAATTCTTACAGCAAAGAATAATTGAATATCCTTTAGTATATTAATTGTAATTAAAATATAGTTACTGCAGACTTAGTGTCAAAAAGTATAATTTACTCAAAAGCTTTTCATAAGTAAAATTGTTCAATAGCAATTACAGGTATCGAAGAATTAAAAAAAACATTGACGAGTAGGAATATCTGCGTTTATATATCAAATTGTGTTGTATTTTATCATGTTTGGAAGCCATTTAATATAAAACTAAATAAAAATTATTATCTAGTTAAATGTATTTATTGGCAAATAATGTAGAAGTTGGTTATTAACCAGCCGAGCATTTAATCACAATTTTACAGTCATGTCAAAAGTTTTGAGATATATATATATATATAATATATATATATATATATATATATATATATATATATATATATATATATATATATATATATATATATATATATATATTATCATTCGATTTTAAAATTTACCAGATAAGAATAATTATTCTAATATTGAAATTATTTCAGGAAAAAACTGCGTTCGTTCGCTAAATCCCAAACCGCGATATGTTCCTTTTCGTGTATTTGGCTTGTTATATTCCCGGAGATTGTTATTCGATCAGTGGCCTCAAATGCATGGAGATAGTTTTTAAGGATGTTGCATCAAGGAAAAATCATCTTTAGAATCATTTATGAGGTTAAAAAGCCTACTTATACTTCTGTAAAGAAGTATTCTAGACGCTCAAAAGCTTCAAATGAACGCTAAGATCGCCTCCTGGTTTGGTCCAAGCTCAAGGATCGAGTTACCTGCAGTGTCATGTTTGCTCACTTTAGGAAATAAGAAACTTTGAACGCTTCAGCACGCACATTGAGGCAGAGACTTTTATACAAAGCTCTCAAATCGAGAAAGACTGCGAAGAAGCCTCATCTCACAAAAAAGAACCATACGGATATGCTACGCTTTTGGAGAAAATAAATATAATGGATGTACGATTAAAGTCTAGAGCAAAATGATATTCTCTGACAAAAGCTCTCTTCCGCTTGTGTGCAACTTCTAGATGACGCTTTGCTAGAAGGAGAAAAGGGGCACGCTTTCAGGAGTCCTGTGTCGTGCCCACGATAAAGCATCCACACGCACTTCCTGTCTGGGACTGCGTCTCATCTAAGGGAACTGGGGCACTAAGAACTTTGCCCAAGATGTCTGCCATAAAATCAAAATGGTACTAAAACGTGCTCCATCAGCAGTAACACCAACAGTTCAGGATCTATTTAGGGATGATAACTGTATTTTTCCACATGATGGCGAACATTGTCACAATGGAAAATCAAAAACAAAGATGTTGGCTGAAAACACATCGAACCAATTGTAAGCAGTATTGGGTATCCGGATATTCAATATAACTGGATGCTATTTGTTAACATATCATCACAAATCTTCTCTCTACAATGCCAACACGAATTGAAGCAGGTCCGAAGTACAATGGAAATCATTCTTAATATTGACTGCGCGCATCAATTGACGTTATTTCTCGATAAAAGGTGCTTTAGATCTAAATTTTCTTAGATTTGAGCTTTAAATTATGATACAAACACTAAAAAAAAATGCAACCTTAATTACTTCGTTTAAATTCCTTATATAAAAAATATTGTAATTTTAATACCTTTTGCCATGAAACATGAGTTAAGAAGATCCTCTATCTTGTTAGACCAAAATTATCATATAAAGCTAATTCATACACCAAAAAATGATTTACTAGGATTTAGCAGTAGTATATTTACTGGTAATTGAGATAGTTACAGAAACTTTCTTTTTAAACGTATAATTTAATCAACAGCAGTTCATAAGTTGAATTTTTTAATAGCAATATGATATCGAAGAATACGAAAGAACATTGACTAGAGTAAAATTATCTGCGTTCATATATCAAATTGTCCGGTATTATATTATGTAAAATAAAAGAAAGGGAGGGAGCCATTTAATATAAAACTAAGTAATAATTATTAATCACTCTGTTACACGTATTTATTGACAAATAATGCAGGAGATGGCCATTAGCCCGGCAAACATTTTATGACAATTTTATCCATTTTCCATTTCAGTTAACTTTATCTCACTCTAACTTTATACTGTTATCTCTGTGCTCTGACTAAAATTTCTACTTATTTTCTCTTTAATTCGACAGAGTAGCACCCGTTCTCACTTGTATTGTGCCAAACCTCTGGTGTAGTACAAACATGAGATAAATATAACTACAATTCGAGGATAGATCATACGTTTCTATAGCGCTATAAATTCCAATTTCATCGGTGATATTTTGAATAATATTTTGCTTACCATGCCTATCGTCAAATTTGATTGTGCTCATTATGGGGCTTCGTTTAATAAGGAAATATAAGTGCCCACTGGCCCTAATAACATTAGAATATGTCTCTTTTCTCTATAAAACCAGGCCTTCGAGGGAAAACTAGCCAACAGGATGAATGAAGTTAGATTAGAATTAAACTCTGCAGGGAGAGACGTAGAGGCGACGAACCGTAAAATTGCCCAACTGGCTAACGGCTTTCGGGCATCCCTTGTTGAATCGCGGGAAGGGAAAATCGCATTCAAAACCGCAGATCAAGCCGTATAGAGAGAAAAGGCAGCAGGAGGTATTTATGAGCAAGCGCGTATCTTAGATTCATATATATGGACACGTGGAATCAGAATTTAAGCCAATAAGACACGGAGCTAGACCAACCAGGCCTACATACCACTTTGAAGTTCCCTGTTCAAACCCATTCGCTTTATTAACTTCAATTAAAGTGGAAACAGATAGCATTCTAATCACAGACTCTTTAATAAAGGAACCTGGATTCAGAACTTAAAGCACGCATTCCGGCTAAGCGTAAGAAAATTTTCCTACCAGGGGTGAGGAATAAATAACGTCGTTATAGGGATAGAATATTTGAACGAACAGTGAGAAAACAGTGCTAGTTTTACCATTGTTGTTGGAAACGGCATCCACGGAATCGAAACAACCTCGAAGAAAATTGTTTATCAAGTGAGTGATCTAATTATATCGGCCAAAACTAAAGCGACGAAAGTCGGGTTAATTGTAATAATTCCGAGAGTAAAATCGACTCTGCGAATGCAGTTAGAGTCAATCTATACAAATGAATGCCTTAAACGCTTATGCCGAGTGATGGGGATTTAGTTCTTTAACTTCTCGAACGATTTTCAAGGCAAACCGTGACCTTTTCCTAAAAATTTAATTCATCTTATTCAAGTCAGAAACTCGTGGCTAGGGATACTTCTTGATAACAGCCTTCGTGATATTTATGGCCCCAAAGTTAGTTGCCTCAAAATTTCAAAAGTGCCGGGTAGGATTTTACCAAAGAATCAATAAAGGTGGGCAAGCAAGGAAACACCCGAGACATACGAGAAAGAAAGGCCATTATTTAAAGGGTAATTTAAAATACATTTACCTAAATGTTCGGAGTTTAAGGAACAAGCTTCTCGAATTTAAAACTCTCATTCAGGAGGGCGATTAGGATATCGTATATATTAGCGAGACCTGGTTGGATAGAGCACCAAGAGATTTTATTGCATACAATATTATAGAGGAGTAAAAAATCTATCATAAAGACCGTGCCAGTTGAAGTGGCCGTGGCGTGTTGGCTTACGAAAGAGAAGTAATCGCAAGAACGTTAGGCCTGATAACCATATATATCAAGATTAAGGTTCTGAATTTAGGGCTCAAGTGTGTAAAAAAATATAGAAAAAACTTAGCTGTTACTTATCGATCCCATCCCAAATAGAAACAGAGGAAGTTCTACTTCTTTAATACCTTTCATCTATGGTGTGAAAAGGAAAAACAATATTTTTTGAGACTTTCACGTACCCTAACGTTAAGTATGCAAAATATACTTCGGATAAAGAAAGGTAAAGATTGGTTAATTTAATTCAGGATAATTTTCATATTCAAACTGTAAAGGAAACAACGCGTGATCAAAATATCCTTGATTTAATTATTACAACAAAAGAAGCTTTGGTAGAAAAGTTTACCTGGGTGAGAGTGAACATAATGTAATTAGGTTCGAAATTAATACTAGCGTCGAGGTAAAAGAGAGTATATAACTAATCCCACGATTTGGAAGCTGCAACTTTGGAACCTATCGTGACCGCATAGAAAGAATATACTGGGGAAATTCATTAATAACACTGGTCTGCGTCAAAAATGTACCTTAGGTTTTCTATAGTGTTTCTTAATAAAATTGACTACCTAAATCCCAATCTGTCATCCGTTTTTCTCTATCACCTCCAGTTTTTGCGATACAGGGGGTGATAATAATTTTATAGTTTATACATCTCCTATATTACATCAAATTTCAATAGTTTTTGCACTGCTCTATTCGCAGTAAAGTTTGTGTACATTTTAAGTAATTATGCAAATAGGTTTATATTTTGCAGGTTAAAAATTGCTTAGCATTATAATAATAAGAATAATAATAATAATAGTAGTTGAGTTAAAAATGAACAGAAAATGTAAGAATAGCTCCGACAGATTTTGCTATGGTTGCGGCAAAGTGACTTTTCCCGAGCAGCAAAGTACAATCCCTCTTGTAATTAAATCTTTGTATCATGCATATTTTGGAGTAAGGATAAGAGATCAAGATAAATGTTTTGCACCACAAATCTGCTGCAAGGGATGCTACATAAGTTTAAGACGCTGGAGTCAGGGCGAACAGAAGTCCCTCTCTTTTGGTGTTCCCATGGTGTGGAGAGATGGCAAGGACCACACTACGGACTGCTATTTTTGCATGAAAAATCTTAAAGGTGAGCATTGTATCAAGTATTTAAGCTTTCTGTATTATACTGGCTCCTGAAAATGTCATTATTATGCAAAGACTTAGCATAAAATTAAAAACTAACATAGTTCACTTCAGCATGAACATATCTTTTACTAAACATTTATGTACTATCTGCAACTCCAAATCAATTCCTTTATGTAATATGCAATTATATTTTCCACAGGTATAAATAAGAAGAATAAACATAGTGTGGCATATCCGGATGTTCTTTTTGCCATCAAACCCCTGCCCCATGGCCCAGGAATTCCTATACCTTCTCCCCCTGAACATATAAAGGTACATGAAGAGATTAATATGGAAGTTGACCATGATTATGACACATCTGAGTCTTATCAGGTTTCCACACATAATATGGTCGCAAGACCATTCATTCAAGTTCGGTTAAATGACCTGACCAGGGATCTAGAGGTTTCAAAGGCGAATACACAACTTTTTGGCTCTCGACTTCATGAAAGTAATCTTCTCGCTTAAGAAACAACATTTAGGGGGGTACAGAAATAGAGATCAAGAGTTTTGAAGCTATTTTTTACAGCATTCTTCCAGCTCTTTAGTTTACTGCGCCAATATTAAAGGACTTGTTGAGTCCCTTGTAATTCCCTACAGCCCATTAGAATGGAGACTGTTCATAGATTTCTCCAGTAGAAGTTTAAAAGCTGTGTTACTGAATATTGGTAACAAGATAGCTTCTGTTCCTATAGGCCATTTAATCCAACTTACTGAAAGTTATGAAAATATGAAAAAATTGCTGGATGCAATAAATTACTCTAGCTATAAGTGGAGGATATGTGGTGACTTAAAGGTAAGATCATTTTACACTTGGCATTTCTAAGCTTTTTGATATTGACATTTTCATTTTTAAATGTTAATACTTGTATACAGCTTTTGGTCAACTTACATTTTACAAGAATGCAAATCTGGAAATCATGAGTCCTTTTTGAGTTATATTTTTTGTTGAAGTTTGTCTCTATAGGTTAATGCATTCTATTGGGTTAATGAAGAACTTATTCTAATTAAGAAGGTATACAACACAACTCAATAAACTCAAAATAAGATGTACATATATCCAATTAGTTCCAATACGATGATTTAATGCATCGGCATACAGGATTTTTCAGTACATATTCATATTCTTATTGTTTTAAGAAATATTACTTTGAATTTGTTTTTAGAAATATTACACTAAATTTACATACCGTGCTAATTTTTTTCAGGTATTGTCTCTTACGCTTAGGATACAAACAGGCTACACGAAGCATCCCTGTTTCCTATGTTTATGGGACAGTCGTGCAGATAGTATGCACTATGAGGAGAAGGTTTGGCCTCCACGAGAAGCATTTTGAATTAGATCAAACAATGTGATAGCTGAACCTTTAGTGTCTCCTCAAAAAATACTCCCCCTTCCACTGCATATAAAGCTTGGCATAATGAAAAATTATGTCAAAACCCTTAATAAAGTAGGCCAAGCTTTTAAATTTCTTCTTCAAAAATTTCCACAAATCAGTGACGCTAAGCTCCATGGGGGAATTTTTGATGTACTTTAAATCAGGAACTTGATCAGCAATTTGATGCATCAATGAAGGACATAGAAAAAGATGCCTGGAAAGCTTTAAAAGCTCTAGTTAACAATTTTCTAGGCAATAAAAGAAGCCTAGAAGAATATGTTGCCCTGGTCAATCAGCTCTTAACAAGTCTCAAACATTTCGGAGCTCGAATGTCTATAAAGATACACTTTTTACAGTCCCATCTGGATTATTTTCCCGACAACTGCGGGGATTACAGTAAAGAACAGGGGCTAAGATTCCACCAGGACATAAAAACAATGGAATCCAGGTACCAGTGCAAATAGAACGGAAACATGCTTGCTGACTACTGTTGGTGTTTGAAGCGTGATGCACCAGATGACAGGCACAAACGAAAATCGTCAATGGCGTCTGTTCTTCGAAATTATAATTATTTTCTTTATTATGTTGCATTCTTTTATTTTTTGTTTATTAAAAGAATTATAGTTTACATACGTGTATTCCTGTTTATATGATATAACAGTAATAATGCATTATTAGATAGAGAAAGTTTTTTTTTTTTTAATTCAGAAAAAATGAGGTAATCTCAATGAAAATGGTGTATGCTGTATGGAGAAAATCTGACCTGATTGAACAAATATACATTTATTTTGGAGCTCAAGAGGTTGGATTCATTAAGAAACCACAAAAAAATCCTGGGGGACATAAATTTTTTTTTCAAACGCAGGCCCGTGTAATAGAACAAACAATACAGGGCATGTAGACGGGGAGCTGCAGCAAAATGTGCTCACTGGGTATTTTGAGTTAGTCAAGCACGTACGACAAAGTAGTAGGAAATCAAAGAGCACCGTGGGTTAGCCCTCTAATAATAAACTTGATTCCACAGCGTAATAGAGGCCCTTACAGTTTAAAAAATAACGAAATAATAGTAAATCTGGAAAGATATTTACATTATCGAAGGCTGGTAAAGCGGGTTCATAAGGGTTTCAATAGGTCCGATCAGAAGTAAAGAGGGTGTTATGAAAGAAAATCCAGAAATAATTGCTAAAGTATTAAGTGATCATTTCGCAAGCATTTTTACTGTAGAGGACGTGATCCAATTAGCAACACTAGCCGAAGAAATAAATAATGAAGGATAAAATGTTCTATTCACCATGAGTGTAAATGAAGGGGAGATTATGAATTTTCGATTGATCGACCGAGGAAGGTTAATTCCAATAGAGTTCAAATGTGCAAATGTTACGCCATTATTGAAAAAATAGGGAGAAATCTTACCCTACCTATCTCCGTCACATTAGCCTAACCTTTGTCAGTGGGAAGTTCTTGGAATCGATAATTAGAGCTAGAGCTAAATTAGCGACTTATCTCGAAACCAAGAATTTAATCACAGACACCCGCTATTGATTTATACGAGGGCGTTCGTTCTTAACTAACTTACTTGAATTCTTTCATAGAATGATTTCATCTACGATGAAACTAAAGCGGCAGATATAATTTACCTTGACTTTAAACGGCCTTTAATACAGTTGCACAAGAAAGGCTATTAATGAAAATTAGAGCAATTGGAGTGAGGCGACAATACTCAAATCGTTCACAGCTGGGTGATGTAAATGGTGCGTGTTGAGAGTGGGCCTCAGTCACCAGTGAGGTTCCTTAGGGGTCAGTCTTGTGCCCATAAATACTGATTGCATACATTAATACCCTGGATAATGGAGTGATTAGTAGGAGCAATAAATTTTCTGATGACACGAAGCTAGGAAGCAGAACCCTTTCTAAATCCGATTTAGAGAAAATTCAGACAGACCTTGAAAAAATTGTCGAGTTGGCGGCCAAATGGCAGATGTGCTTTAACATAAGTAAATGCAAGGTCATGCATTTAGGATATCATAACTTTAAATGTAGAATATCATATAAACGGCCAAATCCTTCACTGTTTAACTTAGAAAAGGACCTGGGATTTTAATCTCATAAGAATTTAAAGTGTCTAAACAATGCGCAGAACCTTGTAAGAAAGCGAACCGAATGATAGGATATATTGCCTTGAATTTCACGTTCAATTCGAAAATTATAATCTTACCTTTATACAAAGCGCTAGTGGATCCACACCTCAAATATGCGGTACAATTCTGAGCTTCTTACGTACACAAAGATATAGTGCAGTTAAGACGAGTGCAACGTAAGGCTACTAAACTAGTTCCTGAGATTCGTAACAAACCGTACGAAAAGAGACATCGCTCATTGAACCTATTATCTCTTGCATGTGGACGATGATGTAGGCAATTGCTCGAAATATTCAAAATCTTAAAAAATTTGCTAATATTAACAGAATACTGTTCGAAATAGATCAAAGGGCCAAAGCACGCCAAAACGGTTTCAAAGTATTGAATGATCGCTTCAACTTTACTATAAACCCCAAATACCCCACTCTTAGGATAGATCATACAAACGTGGAATAGCCTACCTCCCCGTGGAGTAGAAAGCACGTCAGTGAATACATATGCTCCAAAACCGACTTGATAAATATTTGACAAGGTAAATATAACTTGGTAGCAGCAGAGATGAAAACGTCATATCTGATAGGGAGGTAAAGAATAAAAATGAAATGATGAATAAAAAGATGCCAGCGACCTCCACCTACATGGAATGGAATAAATGTGATATTCCTCTTTCTTTTTTCTGTCCTATACGTTTATTATTTTCATCACTACTAGGCAAAGCCTGCAGGATAAGAAAATATTGCCCTATGAACGCCCCCCCCCCTCGTTTGGAAGAGCGTGTGCGAGGCTCGAGGCAAAATGGAACCTACATGTTAAAGGGTACACATGTAGAAAAGTGTGCAGCATCGAATCGAAATAGTAAGAAAATAAGGCCTGTTTAAAAAGAGAGGGTTAAAAGCATGTTATACTAACATTAGATAAGTTATCTGGGTAAGTGGGCTGGCTTTGAATAGGTCTTAGGGACTTTGTTGGCCCTTGTTTCTGTAGTTCTGTAATTTTTTTCTACATACTACCATCGACTATTCTTTCTGACTTTTATCAAGACGTAATGACATATATATAGATGAACCACATCCTTGATGGTACAAAATAATGTAGGCAAGACAAGGAAAGTGGAAAAAGAGGTCGTATCGCAGACAAAATAAAATATACTATAAATTTGCGGACATTTAATCATCTTTTCAGTACGAAAAATGATAGTTAAAATTTATTTTTGGCAAAATTTCCTTCAATAGAAGGGTATGTAGGTTTAGACTTGGCTGAATTAAACAAACTTATGTTTTAAAATTTGGAATTACATTTATGAATATGAAGGAATTAAGGAATTAAGGAATTAAGCTAGGGTACTTTCAGTTTGGTTCGAGACTGACATGAGCACTGGAATCTAAAGATTGTGATTGCTTGTTGAAAAATCTAAGAAGGAGAAGAATACAGAGAGCACTTTAAAGAAGTCATAGTAGATAAACATCAGAAATTACCACATCATTTTTCCTTTTCTTTCGTCTATCAAATTTGTGCCTAAATTCTCTCTTCCTAGCTATTGCATAAATCCTTACTTTGACGTGATATTATAAATGAGAGTTGTTACATTTCATTAAGTCAGTCAGGAAAACAACCATGACTTCCTAAATAACACGCCCAGTCATCGGTTTTGCTGACCGAATGCTTGAACGATTGAAGGCTGAAATCCATAACCTCCTTCCAACTATGCCGTTTGACTGATTTAGCATAATTTTTGGTAATGGAAATAATAGATTTGAGTATTAGCCCACTCTGAATGTTAGTGTCAGAGATTTCCCTAGCATGGGACCAATTACAGGCCTTGGTAAGTACCGTAGAGTCCAGCCTGTAGCGGCTCACATAGATCCATAGAAGGACAGGAAACCTTATGGTGAGCTCAGATGCGACAACCAAGCCAGTGGTTATCGTTAGGATTCCTCCTTGAATAGGAACCCAAGCGCGTTCTTTCATCAATCCATTAATCAAGAAAACTCTGCTTAAAAGCACAAATGCGCTCCAAGCGGCAACATTCGCCCATGACCAGGAGTCCATCCGTCTGCTACTAGAAGCTCATTTATCCACCACTATCAACTCATTCGTCTCCCAATAATGTGTAAAAATCATGGTCTTTTTTACTTGTGACGAATTTACAAACCTTCTGACCCTAAATGTAATGAGATGTCCATTTTACTTGCTTGTTAGTTAAAAATATCTATTAATTACAAATTCACTCTACGGCCTCATTCAAATTAATCTTCTGGCGCCCGATATTTCTTTTACCCTCTGGTTTAATTATGCTTATACAAAGTTATAAGAAAACTAAGAATAGTGCTTCCTTAAGTTACAATTCTTCCAATTTATGTTTCTTGATACCTAGGCTGTTTTATATGTAAATTGCCTTTGCTCTTAAAGAAATGAACTAGGGGAATATTAAATTTACTCAGGAACTTGTTAGAAAGTTATTACAGAGCTCACTATTTGAACGAACTTAAGGCTTGCATAACATCAGCGAATCCCTTAAGGGTATCCATTTATACTATAAAAAGGAAAGAGTTTTATTTATTAAATTAAGCAACTTGCTACAGATTTTCTACGAAGGACCTTAGTGTTTTTCCGAAATAGAGAAAGGCATCAGCTTCAAATTGGGAAACGAAGCGTGGATCAAATTATTGAGTTCAATTTCCATAAACACATGCAGGTAATATTTTATATTACTTTGATTGCTTAGCTTATTTTTACATATTAAATCTAGGATTTCATTTAGTTTATATTGCATTATCTTAGATTGTCAGATTCAAATTCGACATCTTTATAACAATCTAAATTTTAAGGTTTCTCTGAATGGTGTCCAATGGTAAGATTTTAGAAAATGGGATAGTTGTATTAGAAGATGGGTTGTTTGCTTGGTCGCAAGAGATTAACTATTGATATTACAATATTACAGTAAGTTGTCCTCAAAAAGACTATATACTCTCTATAGCATCATATATTTTATCATCTGAAAAAATAAAAAAAAAATATTTTTATAGCAATCGCCAATGAGAGCTAAATTAGTGATATCTATATATGTAGAAGTTAATTAATTCGGAAAACTGCTAAAAATGTTCTCCAGTGGCTTAAATGAACACCCGTTCGCGTCAGCTAAGCCTGGCTTTTTTTTATCAAAGACCCGTAATAGCTAAGCCTATAAACCAAATATAATATATTCATCCACTAGTTTTTCGAGACAGCCTACGCACTCCTCCCAAAATAAAACTTTACAGCATTTAATTTGATTTAGTTATTAGGCCAAATACCCATGTTGCCTAACGTTTTGATAATGATGCAATGAAAACCTGTTCTGAAATGGTATTGGATATTCGAGAATGTTGCCGAACTCTAACTGAATGGATTCTGTTATTTAGTACCAAGCCACTGATACATCTCGCCATTACAAAAATCCGTGACAAGTTTGAGGCAGAATGTATTGCACAAAATATGTACAAGCAAAAATTCGGCTGACGCAAATCTAGTGTGAGCGAAGAAAACCCCATTTTACTCAAGTAAATATTTACTCGGTTACCACAGAAATGATTTAAGCAATGTGCCCGCGACACCTGGATGAAAAAATAGGGTTCTTGCCTGATTTTGAATTTGTCACAGTGGAAAAGCTATAAGACAATGCTGTTTGTTACACATTATGTCTGAAAATACCCTAATCACAGATTTGAATTTTCTGAGTAGTTTCACTCAATAGAAGCCAAAGACATACAGTTTGGAAAAAAAATCGTGCCGTCCGATGAGATTACTTTAAAGTTGAGATGACACAACTTCAGGTAGTGGTCACTTGATACTCCACAGTTAATATGGATAAGCATGTTAATGTAGCAAGAATAACAATATGGTGTTGTTTATTATCCAGGGGATTGGTTATACCATTTTTTTTATTTAGTGGGTGTGTGTCGTGGTTTACGGCTGAGTTCGTATGTACGTCTGATTCGTACATGAGTAAATCCGTTCCACTTTTCTCTAAGACTGCTTTAATTTAATTTGATTCTTTAATATAGGAGGATTCGTATTATTATATATCTATTGCCATTTGCAGCGTTCGAGGATCTAGTTAAACAACTCCGACAAAATATACTTTTAATTACATAAAAAATGAAATATTAAATCTTTAAATATACTAATGCTATAATAAGAGGATCTAATTAAAATTAACACTACGACTGAGTAATACGCGATAGTTGACGCAAAAATCACTTTCGCACGGAATGGTACTAACAAACATGAATAAGTTTTGAATTCCTTTTACCTTTAACTAAGCGGGAGTTGGCAGTAAGGTGACCTTGAACGAGAACCTCCTCGATGAGTTGATTAGAGGCGAGTTGGACTGGAACCTTTCTCACAGGCGTGGAAATGGTTGAGAAAACAGCTGATGCTTCTCACTGTGTGAAAGAGACGCGTGGTGAGTCTATTTAGGAAAAACAGCTGATGCTTATCCCGAGGAGGTGGATCTTAGAGGAACGAAAGTTATTCAGATCCCTGTGTTATAAATTCGGCTTCTCGATGATTAGACTTCACCAAGAAGTGAATCTTTTCTCGAGTAAGAATTCACATTGGTATTCCTCAATGGTGAGGGGTATCTCTGTTTTTATTCAGAAAACTGAGATAATGGATTTCTCTGGACGAGAATGGTATGAGAGCTGCTCTCGATACCACTGGTCTGCTTTACTAAGCGACCAAAGGAAGGGCCTTGGGAGGGAAATTCCCGCTCGGTTCCACTTATCTTCTTGATTCCCCTGTTTGACTCAGGGACTCGTCTTCTTCTCTCGATTGCTACGCGGATTTCCCTTTTCATTTCTCAAGATCGAACTCTATATATGTCAATTATAACCTGGGGGGGGGGGGGGAGACGAGAGAGTTTAGAAGAAGCGAACCCTCACTAGCCCACAGTTAAGTTTCTATCCTAGGGCATAAATTTTCACCGTTGTGACACTTCGCCCCTTCTGGTTTACGCACGGAGAAAGTGAAATTTCTTCTATTTAGCGAAAATAGACAAACAATCGGAGAGGACAGTGAGCCTGCTCATAGATTTTTATTTTAAAGGCTATCATATTCTACTCTGTTTACATTAACGGACTACGAAATCTTCTGACTGAAATCCTTCTTTGCGAGTGACGCTCGAGGGGTCTTTAGGGCAGCGGGAAAAAGGGAGTGGGAGTAAAGTCTAGGCCCATGTGGAGCGTAACAGTTGACGCTATATAAACCAATTAGCGTCCGTTTGCCCTCGTGATATTTATTCCCCTACAGAGAGTTACCGTTTGCATATAATTATCTCGATATTCTTGGTGAAGAAATTATTTTTGCAGTTTAAACGTTGTTTGGGTCCTCGAATGAACGTTGCTTAACCGCTGGATATGACGCATAGTAAGTATTTAGTATACTGCACCTTCACCCTACTTAAATCTCCCTAATTTTTAATTGTAGTGATACATAAAGGATGCAGTTTATGGTATCTAGTTGGCATACAACGCTCTAACACATGAAATGTGTAATTAGGTAAAATTGCGGGGTCATCACAGCATCCACATTAGCCAATATCTAAAAATCGGTTAGTCAACGCATTCAGAAGTGAATTCATGACGCTGAAGAACATTTTTGAGTACTTGGCAGAGTTAATTATATTTTATATATAAATAAATATCTGAATATAACATTTTAAGCATTTATATCAGTAATTCATATCTCATTGGCCATAGCTATAACACTATATTTTTTTGTTTTTATAAAATGCTAAAATATATACTACTATAAAAAGTATATTCTTTTTGGAACAGTCTGCATATACACAAGGGCATAAATTGTTATTGTTCTCCGAAAAAGGCAACTATATTGACACTTATAAAGTAATAAAATAAGCAATTTTCAAAAACACAAATACGGAATAAAATTGCAATGTCACTATGGCAAAATGCTAGCTAATTCTAGAAAATATTTAGGTCGGAAATCACCCAACTTCATAATAATAGGTATGAGTTTGGTTCTTTAACCAAAACTTCTATAGGAGTTTAAAAATCGAAACCTATTCCAATGATTAAGAAATTACATTTTGAAGATAATATTCAGAAAGCAAAATTTTGTATATCGAGGATGCGGAACAATTTATGAGAAGAACTTTCTGTCTGGGAAGAATATTATTTAAAGACAACCGAACTTCTCCTTAGGTTAGAAAATGTATCCCACGGTCGAGGCACCCCCAAGAAAGACAGCAAAGATTATTTTAAAATTTCCTATTACGCCTCTTTCGATCTTTAATAGCTACATAAAAGAAGATCTCATTAAATATTTCATTAATTCGAGCAATAATCGATAAATTTGCGTATCCAGAGTAAGATGAACTATTACTGCTCGAATAAAAATTGAGAGGGGCGGGAGTGTTAATATAAGTCATTTCCCTCGAAATAATTCTGCTGTCTTATCAATATCCAAAATATCTATTAATTTGAGCATTAACTCTAAGACAACATTCAGCTCATTCCTCTGTGCATTGTCATTGAAAGAAGATAGACTAGGCTTCACGATTGAGCTATGGATTTCTCACGACCTGTCAGAGGTACACTTAAAACAAAGGATCAACATTAGTTGTTTTCTCTTTTCTTGACTAAAAAGTGAAACATTAGTCCGATTGTTACAAGAATGGAAAAGTGGGTTCTGTAAATTAATATTAAACATTGTAGACAATGGATTATTTCTAGTAGGAAAGCAATACCCAAGCCGAAACAAGAGCATTATCCAAGAAATAATCTTATATGCGTTTGGGTGCATATGAATGGCATATCCATTTTTAACTTCCTAACTTAAATTAGATAATTACCAATCAAGTTTACTCTGCTCAGTTGAACTGTTTACATGCAGCACTTTAAGAAAAAAGGTCAGCATTAATCAATGAAGAAATCAACTCTTCTATCAAGACAACGCGTCACCTCATTGCAAGAGATGCATTAAATATTTTTTTATTAAAGAGTGTTTTATAAAATATCAGACTTCAATTTCTTCCATCGAAATTACTATAGTTTTTTCCTTAATTTATTGATGGTAAAATTTATGTTAATATTTTTTGTCTTTTTCTTTTGTTCAGGTTGCAACGAAAGTAATGTCCATTTTTCTAAAATATAGTTTTAGGTTGTAGTTATTAAAGTAGTGCCCCTTGTTTTCGTTACGGAATGTTACAATGAATAAGTTATACCTTTGTCTTTCAGATTATAAAAATATTGTTCATAATCTTCTTTGCTATTCACTGCTATGTTATCCTATCAAACGATCCCATTAGATATGTTTTACGCTATGAATTTAAGAAACGCTTCAATGTAAGTAGAGCGGCAAAATCCATACAGCTCACTTATGCGGTAATGTAGTAAATGAAAATAGTTTCAAGAGGTGCTTTTCTCTGTGATGAAGTAGAGATTTGACTCTAATAGACGGACCAAGAGAAGCTCGTCCAAAAGAACCTGATTTCGAAGAGTTGGAAACTCTTGTGAACCCAAATCTTGCTATAATATATAGGGAACTCGCAGGACAATTTTAGGTAACCTATACGATTGTTTCAGGCCAACTGAAAAGGATTGAAATGCTCCCAGTGATTAGAAAATGGGTCCTACACAAACTGCCCACTACGTATCGGTAACAGCGTTTTGTTTGCTGTGAGTCTTTGCTTTCACGATACCTTCAGGCAGCATTTTCTGCATGTTTTTTGCTGGTGATGTGAAATCGATCTTTTATCATAACGTTAAATGCAGCCTTCGTGGATCATTAGAGGAAGCAGAATTTCTCAACAACCGAGACAATGACTGATAAGAAAGTATGGCTCCAAGACCAAAGCCAGTGCAATACGATTTTCTTGCGTCTCCACTGCATTGCTTGAATAAAAGGAAATTTCTTCTTTAGTATTTCAAATTTTTAATTGTTCACCACAGGAATTAGGCAATTAACATGCTAAATCGACACCAGCAAATTAGATCCTCGCCGGATTTTAATATCAATAAAATCCAAAATATACTTTCCTCGTCTGGAAACAATTATAATTGAATATGGATCTAATTGTAGATTCAACCTTGCTTAAGGCAAAAATGTTCATCTACTAACAAAATTATGCACTCTCATTGAAATATGCATCTTCTGAATTCCCAACGAGTAAATACAAATATAGTAATTAGTGTAATTGATAAAATTACAATCCAAACATTTCTATGAAGAAGGATGTAAATTTATCATAGTTAACAGTATGATATGGTAAATTGTCTTTGGACTTGATCTGTCCAATATTCTTTAATAGGACAATTGCCTGTGCCACTTATTTTGACAGATTCCAAATGCTAATTATATCTACATTTGGTAGTTGTTTGAAACCGACGACTTTTATTTCAGTCTCATGTATACCACCTTCACTTTCATCCTGATGTCATTAAGTAACTTAAAGAATTGTTGTATAACTATATAAAACATGCTTTTTTGATTTTCTAAATTTGAAACTTTAAAAGGGTTAAAATTTTTATTTTAATGAATGGTTCAATATACCTTCCTTTATGTTTTACCATGGTTGACCATAAAGGAGGGGATATTGAACCATTAGTAGAATTTAAATTTAGTTTAAAATTTTGAGCTTTATAAAAGATTGCACTTTAGAAAAAAAAACTTGTTTTTTTGCACTAATCTTTAAGGCTAATTGACTCATTAAATGACTAAAACATTTTTACAAAGAATAAATTTTTGAAAATAAAGGATCATCTTTTATTTTTTTATTTCAAGTCCCTAGCTTCAATGGTTATTGAGATATTGTTTCTTTCTCTCTCTCTCACTATATATATATATATATATATATATATATATATATATATATATATATATATATATATATATATTTATATATATATTCAGGAAGGTTGCTGCCAACCAATGTAGTCTTCAAATCACTACGAAGGTAAGAACAAAGAAGCGGACGGTCAGGTACATGTAATTTATTTGTTTAGGAAAAACAACGTTTCGGGGGTATCGCCCCTCTTCGGGTTGTAAAATCATGAACAACAATAAAAATACCATAAGATAAGATTAAATAGGGATGGACAATATATTTATTAGCAAATGTTTTAAATTCGCTGAAAACAAAGAAATATTTAATTACTTTTACACAGGATGTGGAGCGCAAAAAGGTAATCTAAGGCTAAAATATTGCAATTAAATTAAACAACAAAGATTATAAAAGTTATCGGATTTTAAATTAATTCAGAGAGGGCAAAATATATAAGCTATAATTTATGAACAAACAAAAAATAAAACGACATTAAGATCGTGCTCAAGTTACGAGGGGCGGTCAATAAGTTTTGCAATTGGGATATAAGGAAACGAGATATGACGACAAGTCTTTTATTATTTTTCAATATAACTACCTCCAACTTCAATGCGCTTGCACCAATTGTCCCTGAGGCTTCGAATTCCCAACAACCAGAAATCTCCCGACTGCTGTTCAATCCACTCCTGGACGGCGAGCTGGGCATCTTAATGGTCCCCAAACTGGCGTCCACGCAGTGCAGCCTTGAGCCCGCGGAATAAAAAGTAGTCACTAGGGGCCAGATCTGGACTGAAGGGGGGATGGTTGAGCTCCTCGAATCCGCACTCGCGCAAGGCAGCCTTTGCAACTCTGGCTTTGTGGACTTTGACGACGTTGAAGTCGATTATGGGCCGTGAGGTTTCTAGGGACCCAACAGGCAGAAACCTTGGTCATGGCCAAATTGTCGTGGATAATGTTGATAACACTTCCATGGGATATTCAAAGTTCTCGTTCGATTTCTTCGACCTTCACCCGTCGATTTTCGAGGGTCGTCCTCTCCACACGGGCTACATTGTCCTCGTTGGTCACGTCCGACGGGCGTCCTGGACGGGTGTAATCTTCAAGGGACTCACGACCATGGCGGAACTCCCTCTTCCAGCGAGCAATGGTTGCATAGGAAGGGGTGGTGTCAGTGTACACTGCAACCATGCGTTCATGGATTTCTTTTGCATTCTTGCCTTCCTTGGTCAAAAATTTGATCACTGCGCAGTGCTCAACCTTCTCCATTGTTGAAAAATTTGTGACTGACAATCTGCGATCAGCTACTGCTTCTTAAATAGACGAGGCAGGAGCGTGCGGCTGCAGGTTCTCACTTTTCATAACTTGTCCTAACACCTCCACAAACAGCCATCCCCTTTCCTCTGTTTTGCCCTACCGATTCGCAAAACTTATTGACCGCCCCTCGTAAATATAAAAATAAAATGCATAAGTAAATTATCTAAAATGTAAAAGTAACCTCGGTTTTGCACCAATGTGAAAAAAAGTAAAAAAATCTAATGAATGAGCAATATTAAAAAATTAACAAGTTGCGATAATTTAGAGGATGGAAAGAATTAAAAGGTAAAACTAAGGATTTAAATGTCAAGAGTAATAGATAAATGAAATTTTAAAGTATCTTTCATATGAAAAAACTAATGTACCGCAGAAAACAAACAAAAGAAACAAAAAATAAATTATTAAAGTAGCTTACTAGTGAAGTTCAAGTGAAATTCTAGTGGAATAGCCTTTAATAAATATGAAGTTTATGATTGGTTAGATGTTGAATTAGATCAAGTTGGTTGGGTGTTGACATAGGTAGTTATGTTTAAAAAATAAGAAATTCAACGGATGTATTTATTTTTAGTTTTTTTGTAAGACAATTTTACCCTTTAGATACTTTACTTTTACATTTTATTTTTAGATTTTATTTGTATATGATCTTAATGTGGGTTTAATAGAATTTTTTGGTTTTCTTAAATTAAGGCTTATGTATTTTTACTCCCTTTTTATTCATTTTAAATAAAATTAATTTTTTCGTCTTTCTCTATTATTGAAATTGCTTTAAGAAAGATGAAATTGCTTTTAGGATATTTTTTTACGATCTCACTCCCCTATGAAAATAATTTAATGTTTTTTTTTGTTTCTAAAGATTTTAAAGTATTGGTTAAAAATTTAATGTCCATAACAATTTAATTTTATCTTATGGTATTTTTATTGGATTTATGATATTAGAACCTCAAGATGAGCGGTACATCCGAAACGTTGATTTTCATTCCCAAGTAAATTGCCTGTATGTAGAGTTGTCTGTGTTTTTGCCTTGCTCTTACAACAAAATATATATATATATATATATATATATATATATATATATATATATATATATATATATATATTATATATATATATATATATATATATATATATATATATATATATATATATATATATATATATATATATATATATATATATATATATATATGAGAAAAATGGAGCTAAGAGTTGTATGCTAGTATAGAGGAAATTTCTTAGCTTTTTATCCCAGAACCAAACGATTTTACCTTATAGCCAGCCCCTGCCAAATCTAGCTATTCTTAGGAGACGGAATAATTAGTGACCTAATTAAATTGAATCAAGTTTTATATCGCCTCAAGACGAAAAATAGAAAAATATTTTATACTGAATTTCATATTTTTAAAAGTCAAATGACGATATTTTGCAACTGTGCCTTTAGAGATTACCCCTTCTGATGAGGGGCTCTAACGAGGCTAAAAGACTATTATGTTTGGGCGGCCCACATTTGAAAGGGATTTTTCTCTGAGTTTCTCCTTTTTTATGAATTTGCCTTAATGCTCGCAGACGAAGATAATATCCTCAATGGCTGCATTTCTGGCAAAATATGTGCAATCATCGCAATAAAATATATGCTTGAGTCAAAAGATGTGTTGGAATCTTTAAAGGTCACTAAGAAAATCAAGGCAGGATAGATTTAAGCGAAAACGGATTTATTTGATTCCTTTGCAGTTGATCCTAATCGAGCGAATTAAATTTAATTCCATTTTAACAATATATGCAAGTTTGAAATATAAAATTCCTTTGACACGTAAAATTAGTCATGGAACCTGCTTCTTATACCAAATGATGTAACCAACGTAAAAATTTCAGAAATCGAGTGATTAGGAGGTAGATTAATATTACCTTTAAAGGAGAGTATTTCACATAGGAAACCTTTAGCAAGGACATCATTTTAATTTGCATTTCATAAAAAATTACTGGTTTAAGTTATTTTAATATATCATTTTTATATTTTCCTTGTAAGCTCAAATGAAAATCGAGAAGATATCGACAAGTTTCAAATGATTTGTGCCATTCATTTGTCCGGTTGAATATCAGCTTCGAGAGAAAAGTGCAATCGTTGGTCCCATAGTTACCTGATTTACGCTCGTATGTTCTCAAATTTTGTGGAACTCCGCTTGTCTAACATACTTTTCCAAGGTCCCAAGTAACCCATGTTTCCCAGTGTTGATATCTTAACCTCTCAGTTTCATCGTATGTCATAAGTCTTATTTTGAGTACTGGTCAGAGTTGCTTATAGAAAAACTTCTACTAGCATTCTTTATTCAGCCTTGTGAACATTTCTTCTCATGAAGACATGAATTTACTAACGAGTCATTCTTATATATTTTTTCCTTTTCTCCATTTTGGTTCTATTGCGTATAATTGTATGTAGAATGATGTGAAAGTCTCTTATTCACCTGAACATCCTTTACGGCGTAAACTCCAGGGTATGTAGTCAAATAGTTTTAGAGCCAAGAAGACACTCGAATGTGATTGGTAGTTGATAAAATGCGGTGAAAAACCTAAATTATTTATTATTGGTTTGGCATTAATTTTTAATTTTTAGTCTTATGATGATATCTGAAAATCAAATAAATCATTTGATTACCTGGTGCAATCATTATTATATACCGCGTGAAATGCTTAAGTAGGTTTAATGCCAGACCAATTGCTAAGCCTAAATATTTCGGTAAGAAACCCCTCAGATTATTGAAGCTTTCTATTTTCATTATCAAATTTGAAAATTTTATGTTCTATGAATAAATTTATAGAATTCGATATTTTGGAATGGTTATTCATTCACGATTTAAATCTATATTTAACTTCTAGCATTTTCCAACTCCACATTTTCTCCCTTAGTCTAAGTTTGGACTAACTTTAGCTCGATTTTTAATTTATTTTAATTTATTCGTAGAACTACTTGGTTCTCCCTTCTTAGAATTATATTGAACAGGTCTCCAAATTCATCTATATTCGAATATTTAATTTTGTATGATTTCTTTCTACCTTTCACCTAAGTTTTATGTTTTTTTCTCTAATAAATTGAATATTGTAATTCTTTTAATTTTACTGCATAAAGTTTTAGGTTTTATATGCTTGAATTAATTTTATTATATACTTGGTATATGATGATTTGTCATTTATCTTTTCTGAATGTCAATGCATCTCAAATGCTACTTTTTTATATTTTACAGTTGATGGTAACTGTAATTTATTTCAATTTTGTTGTAGTGATTTTTTTTCTTATGTTAAATCATACCATCCATATTTGATGATTAAATTATTGTGCTTAATGATAGTACTTAACCGATGATGAACATATAAAATGTTTGAAAAGTTCTAAATAGACATGTTCCTTTTTCTTTTCGTGGCCTTAATTTTCTTCTCAAGACAAATATCTATACATATGATAATACATATAGCATTGAGCTATAGAAATTGGTGACAAAAGAGTAGTCAGCTCTTATTAATAGATTGAACAGAATTAAGATATTTCTATCTGTTTAAGGTATTTTTTTATGGAAAAATACTAGACGAGATACAAAGGACAAAAATACTAGAGAGAAAAGATTTAATGTTAACTGAGAAAGATGGAAAGGTCGTACAAAGGCTCCTTTCTCAGAAAGGAATTTGTCAATATCGGAAAACGAAAGAATAATGGATTTATGCCGAAATGGAAACAGAGCAGGGAGAGCTTGATATGCAGAAGCGGGAAGGAGATTAATGCAGATGGATTATCGTGATATTAAACGGTACAGAGAGAAGAAGTAGTATTATTGCATTTACAGATACATGAGTTACTGTTAGTAGACCGAGAAAAATTTCTTTAGAGAAAACATTGTAAGGAACGGAAATCAATAATTCAAAATTACTTATAAAATGCATTTACAAATAAACACTTTATAGCTTTGCGATAAATTAATATCAAGTAGTATCAGTAATGTTGAATTGCGGATCGCGTGTTTTTTGTTTTTCCTACTCGGGCTATGCAACTTAAAACCATTTCTCTCCCATAATTTTAACATTTTCTTGAGGAACTTTTTTTTCAAAAAGATTAGAGTTTTAGATTCTCTTTTTTGCTGGCGCTTATTCCAAAAATTACAAAAAAATATCGTCTTTATAAACAAAATTTTTATTATTAAAATAATGATTGATTGCCACATAATTACCCACCATGATCGCCTGTGAGCTTAGAAGAGCTTCACAAATAGTAGAATGAAGTAGGTATTAGTTCATCAAAAGGTTCAGGGAATAGCCTAGGACTGCCGCATTCCTAATATCAAGTTAATTCACAAACAGAGCAAAGTAAGAACGGTCTTAACTAGGCTAAAGAGAAAAATACCTAAAGAGAAGCGCAGAGGACCCGTCTTCTTTTCAGAGGTAAGTAAATTTTGCAAATAATTGGAAAATCAAGTTGTTTAGATTTGAGAGAAAAAATTGAGATGAAGAACATACAAGGTTTTTGAAATCCAGTGTGAAGTTATTACACTCTCTGAAAATTTTGAGTGCAATGTCATCTGCAGGTTTTGGTCTCCTGTGTTTTATCACTTTCCAAGATTTATGGTGCTGCCGATTTTATTTTTCTGCATGGCCTAACTCTTACCCTTAGTGCCAAAACTAATATCAAATTGCCAGCCAATTCTCCTAACCCGAACACCACAAAAAATACTGAGATATCAAGAGGAAGATGAGAAACTGGCGGTTCCTAAATACAGACGAGCTGAAGGCCACTAAAAAAACCACCATGCCTTGAATAACATTTGAACTGTGCCACAAGTTCATCGTCTAAATATAGCCTTATTGTTGTAGTAATTCATGGTAAAGAATCCAAAACCTACTAAGATATGTATCTATTTCTGATTTTTGTGAGCTATAAGCTGTACTCATCAACGATAAAAAATAAAAAAAGCTTCAATTATTTTACTTTAGGTGTAATGAAGATAGAAAATGTAATTAAAAGTAATAAAGTACGAAATTAAATTCAAACCTCTAAGATAGGCTTTTTTATTAGCTGCTTTATTATATATGGAAGTAAGGCGTGTTTTGTGGTGAAAGATATTAGAGTGAGCAGTTTGATATTCATTCAGTTTTAAGACGCGGTTGTTTGATAAATTAAGATAGTTTATTATATTTATTCATGGATTAATGGGATAAGTACTCAAATACGAACGGGTTGCAAGAAAACGGATGTTAGATCGATGAGTAATGCTTAGAGATGGTGTTTGTGGCAAAATATGAAAGATATAGAAATGTTGATCCAAGCCTTTGACAGGACATGTGAAAGGATCGGTCTAGAAATAAAGGCATAAAAGAGCAAGGCGGTTATGTTAGGATGTGATGTACCTTGCTTAGTTTAATTTTGATTAACTGTGAATTTTAAAATTTATATCTAGGATGCTTCAGGAATAATAATGATAGGATATAGCAGACTGCGAATAATCGGATTTAAGTGTTATGATATAGCAGATTGCGAACAATAGAATTTAATGGTAGAATATAGCAGATTGAGAACAAGAGGATTTAAATGGTAGGATATAGCAGATTGCCACATTAGACTATGCTAGTACCAACGATGGGATATGGCACTCTGGTATTGAGGCAGAAGTGAAGATCTCGATTGAGCCATGAAAATTAAACAGTTTGGTTGACATGTTTGATATGCAAAGGGCAGGAAAAGAGTGAGGAAAAAGTGGATAATAGATAGTTATAGTGTGGATGAGAGTGTAAATGATATTAAGACTCAGAGTGTTTTGTAGAAGTATATGTGCGTAATGAAATGGAAGGAAATAGACGTGTGAAGTCAGAAGACCGAAATTAAGGTGTGGTGATTATAATAATGAGAGATTGGGGGAGAGATGTCTGACGGAGTAGCCAGTGGAGGGTATTTTGGAATAGAGGGACATTGGCGAATGTTTGATGGGTCGTAGGCGTAGCTTCTGTCACCGGATGAATCCATAATTGAGAAGATATTGTGCCATACTACCCATTGCTCTGAAGGGCTACTTAGGCTATACAAATTGATTGATAGGGCATATGAAGAGTGAATAAGAACAAGTATCTTAGTGGTATTGACGAGCACCAACCAAAGTTTATGTTAGTGTTTTAGTGGGTATTTAAACGAAATGTCACCTTAGTTTTACAGGATAAGTCCATGAATTTGTTTATACAACTTTCAAAAGTGTCTTAAATCCCTAACGAATAACTTGGCACAAGTTCTAAGTACTTTAGAGACGTGAAAAATTTGCATTGATGTCTCCGAGAAAATTTTGGACATAAGATTCGATTGTGCCTCTAGAGATTTCCTAAATTCACTTAGAGGTATAGAGACAAACAGTAGTAGCAGTGGGCAGCCATAAATACCTTATCCTGGGGAGATCATATGATCTGCATTATTTTGTAAAAAGGTTTGCATTTAGTAATTAGGAAAGCTTATGATAGCATTGTTGCGGAGTAAAAACTCTAAGCAACGATCAAATTCCCTGCTTTAATGGGTTAAGTACAGATAAGTTGAATCCTTAGGAAGCTAGTGAAGTCAAATAAAACAAAAGAGGGAAATGATAGATTTAGGCTACCCAAATCAAAAATTCGTCTGTCTGAAATCCCCTGAATAGATTTTGCTACATTGTGCAAGGCTCACGGTTTATCCTGACTGTCTAATTTAATCTTAAAGTAAGCTAAGTATGCTCTTTTAACGAAGATACTAATGTTCATTCTTTGAGTTAGTGCAGTAAAACAGCCACATATATAGCAAAACGAGTCAGGGGGATTCAAACATTTTCTTCGTAATGAGGCTATACTACTGGATGTTATTTTATAAAACAAATAGGAAAAATAAAAAATTATATTATACATAATTGCTTTATATATCTAGATGTGCATAAAGACAAGTCTAAATACATAGATAAAATAAAATAAGAAGAATACCAAATGCCTTCACTTCCGTTCACTTGGTCGTAAGATAGCCTGCTACTATGAGTGAGACCAATATGGACCAGTCCATAAATAAAAAACTTGATATGATAGAAGAAAAGTCTTGCCGTTTTTAAACTCAGTGACCCTGAATTTACCATGAACAGATCTCAAACTTAAATCAGCATAAAAAAGTAAAAATGTGTTGACCAGTGTTATTTTTGATGGGCAAATAAATGCATCCAGAAGCGCCTTGTGGACACTGAAGAGATTACATCTGACAGCCTAAATTAAGTTGAAATTCTTTTTTCAGACATTAATTTGCTGATAAGCTATCGACAAAATGTTAAAAATTTTATCATGTACATTGTGAACCGCTTCGAGAAAATAGCTGAGGTTGAACAGCTGCTCCAATCCCATCGGTGTTGCATCTGTAATTCGTTTGTGTTGGCGATCACGGTTTTGGCTGCAATAGTGGCGGATTATGCACTTTGAAAACCAATGAAAAGGGGATTTGGTGCGTTTATGGGCAGTTTTTTGGAGGTCCTTAATGGGTCTTATGGTAGTGAGAGTAGTTTTGACATGCTTACAGTGTATATTCTGGCAGGATGTCGTGAGATGCTTTCGTTGGTTAAAAGCTGCATGAGTAATTAGAGCCCCTCTAACTCATTTGTATTTATGGAGGTTAGTTATAAATCAGAAGCAAGCAAATGGTCAAAGACTTGCTTCATGCGAGAAAGAAACTAGCATGGATAAACCAGTGCGTCTTCACTGAACGAATAACTAAAGGGAATGTCACATAAAACGATGTTTAGGAAACGCAGAAACACTTGGAATGATGATCATAGACTAAGTGGCATAAATATGAATTCATAGGAGGCGAAGGAGAATCAGACTGCTCTATTATGTATGCTCAGTTCTTCCACATATATTTAAGGAAAAATATTTCGATGATCAAGCCTGGAGAGGTTTTGCACCCCGAAAAATTAATCTGAAATCAGAGATAAAAGGAAATGGGTATTTAACATACTTTGTGAATCTGCTGAAAAAAACACAAATCGGCCTCTAGGGGATAACTAACTGTCCTGTCCAACTGAGATCAAGCTTATCCAATGTTAACTTCTCTTTCCAGTTTCAGTTGTGCATGCAACAGTCGTCGTCTTCGGAATGGGACAGATGGATTAGTTGTTAATATATATATATATATATATATATATATATATATATATATATATATATATATATATATATATATATATATATATATATATATATATATATATATATATATATATATATATATATATATATATATATATATATATATATATATATATATATATATATATATATATATATATATATATATATATATATATATATATATATATATATATATATATATATATATATTTATACAGAGAAGGCCAAAGGTTTTAAGGCTAATATATATTTTTACCTTTTTTCATTCGTTTTAAAAATTGAAGTGATAAGACTAATTATTTTAATATTCATATTATTGCAGGGTTAATAAAATAATTAGAAAAAAACTGCATTCATTCACTGAATCAAAACTAGTGCTTTATTCCTCTTCCTGTAAAAGGTGAGTTTAAGTTACTGGAGCTCAACCACTCGATTAAAAGGGTAACATGATGAGAAGTATCGGTTTAATGGATAATGTTGTTTAATTATTATATACTTCGTATTATTTTTTGCAAAAATAAACGTAGAAATCTATTTCAATTTCATAATTTTTTGTTACAAAAGAAAAGTGCGCAACCGATGCTGCTTTACACTAAAATGGCTTCAGATGCAAAATATCGTTGTAAGGCATTGCATGAAGAAGAAGCATCTTTAGAATGACTATCTCTGGTGCAAAGGTTGCCGAATAGCTTCATATGAAAGACAAGATTAACTTCTGGTAGGGTAACAGCTCAAGGTTCTGGTTGCCTCCAGGGCCTAGCTTGCTCACGATTGGAAAGAGCCAGGCGAGGAAGCTTTAACCTCCAGAGTGAGGCAGAGAATTTGCGCTAAAATTCTAATGTCAATGTAGGGATGCGAAGAAGCCTCATCTTACCAAGAAGAACTTTAAAGATTTTCTCTAATTTTGTAGGAAATATAAAGAACGAAATTTGGAAAACCATTGGGCAAATTGATATTTTTTAGGAACTCCCTTCCCTTTGGTTTTGCCTCATTAGGAGGCAAGAAGAAGACCACTTTCACAACTTCTGCATCACGCACACGGTTAAGCAACCCAGTCATTCTCCATGTTTGGTACTGATTCTCATCTAAATGGTCTGGAACATATAAAGATTTCGCCCCAAAGCTGTTATATACTCAAAATGGTACCTAAACTTCCTTTATCAGCACCTTTCCCCAACAGTTTAGGCCCAAGTTAGGGATGATAGCAGTATTTTACAGTATTGTGATGCATTTTATCACAGCGCAAAGGAAATAACAAAGTTCTTGGCTTAAAAATACAGAAATATTTGTGACCTGAGTGCTGGAATTCTCCAGATTTGAACCCTATAGAGATTTGTGGGATATTAGAGAAGTGGCTGTTGATACACAAAGGCCATTTAATTGATTGTAAATAGCTGCCGGTGCTTATTTAGCAAATATGGAGCAATATAAGTCAAAGTTTTACTCACATTTGTTCCCTAACTTCTAAAATTAATTGAAGCAGTGCTGAATAACGAGAGACATCATTGAAAATGTTGAGTGGGTGCGACTGTATTTCTTCTAATAAAATTATTTGGGCTCTATATTTTTTTATATTTCAACTTCAAATTATGATACAAACATCCTAAACCTAAATGAAAAGTTTGATTAGTTCTAATATATATATATATATATATATATATATATATATATATATATAATTTGATGTTGAAATATAAAAAATATAGAGCCCAAATAATTTTATTAGAAGAACGTGATGATGAGTGTAGGGGTGGGTCTCCAGGGCCCTTCCTGTTTTCTCATCACACGTTCGACCTTGACCGCCCCATTGTCGGCCAGCTCTAAGGTGATGTCCGCTATGGAGTAGTCAACGAGTTTCATTCCATAAACTACTCCTTTCATAAAGTTCATGGTAGAGTGTGGCGTCACACTCACCGGGGTGCCATCAAGTGTCCGGAGCGCACTTATCTTGGCCGCCTCGGAGGGGATTCGCCGCATTCACCAGAAGGCTCCCGTCCGAGAAACTGGTCACCTTCGGCTCTCTAACAATTACACTAGCTAATACTTTCCTCTGATGGATCATGTTGCCTTTGGCCAACATGCTGCCATCAGTTGTTCGAATAACGTGCAAGCGTTTAAAGCCTGTAGGATAGAAAACGCCAGGTAATCTCTGAATGAGGGGCCCCGATGTTATCGAGGCTCCGCCCTGTGCACTTTTGGTCTTAGTCATAGTCAAGGGCTCCGCACCCGGAGGGGGGGCGGAGAGTCCGGATGGGCCGATCTTGGCTTGGTCGCTTACCGAATTGGCAGCAGACCCATCTGTTCCGCAGCCCCCATGGATGAAGAGGAGCCCCGAGTCTTCTTAGGCGTCTTCCTTTTTTTTCTTATTAGGAGAGGAGGGCGGGGAATGAACCCGCTTCTTCCCTCCGATGGCAGGAGCCCCCAGGCCAGATAGACCAGCCTCAGCTAGGTTCTTCTCCAAGATAGAAAAGGTCCTGGCAATCGCAGGGGTATCGGTTGAAGGAGATCCCTCCCCTCCTTGTACTGCCTTGGAAACCCAGGCCATTTGAGGAAGATCTTGCATAGGCGCGGATTCTGGTTCGGTGCTTGGCGCCGAGCCCTGATTCCCTCTCATGGAAGGCCCATCCTTCTGAGGCTAGGTTGCTTCAAGGACAATTTCTATCTTAGGGGTGGCCTCCAATTGGCCATTTCCCACACTCTCAGGACATCTAAGGTCCCGTTGGCAGTGTTGTCACAAGTCACGTATCGGGAGGCACAGGCCTTAACCCCGGCAAGGTTCAATATTCTTGCCTGCCAGCAGGTCTTTGGAGGGGAGCGACTGAAGGGCCCTGGCTTCCCTCTCCCCCTAATGGGGTTTTCCCTACTGATTCGCTTTAATGGGGAGCGGTTGGCTATAGGCTGCCTGCTGTCTTTCTTGGCCTGAAAGCACCTTCAAAGAAGGTGGTGAGGGGAAGTCCCCTACACAGGTAGGCGAAGGAGAGGAGTGAGCCTCCTCTCCGGTTAGAGAAAGTTGGAGGGTCCCCTGCGCAAGCACAGGGGAGGGGGACCTCCATTTTATCTATAAAGCAACCCGAGGACGGCTCCGACGATGAAACAGGGAAAATTAAGGGGAGATTTTTTATTTTTTCATCAGTGGGAATGGTCACCCTAAATTTTTAACGGGATTCATATGCTCATCACCCCTCGCAGTAGCTCGCCCTCCAAGGGGGTGCATACAGGCCTGGGAGAGCCAGGTGCCGCCATTAAAGACCACCCCTCCCACCTGGTGGCCTGGCAGTCCCTCGGCATGGCGGCTGCACCTTGGAAACAGCGTAAAAACAAAGATAGATGGTAAAGTGAGAAGGAAAGGGGATGCAAGGGAGGTATGGGTGGGGATGAAGCAGGTTGTTAAAAACCAACCACCCTAGACCTGAGCTCAGGGCTTAGGGATCACTGTCCCCTCCCCCCTCAGCCTGATTCGGGACGGTTGGCTGAGAAGGAGGTCAGCATCTACCCTGTGAAATTAGAGGCTGACCAGAGAAAGTTGTGGAAGAGGTTGTATGAAAAGCGTGGAAACCGGGGAGAAACACAAGTGTTTGGAAGGAAGGAGTAAAGGCTATGCTGGGGTCGAACGCGGTGCAAAATCTCGTCAGCACGGCCAGGATGGCAAATCGCCGGGCCCCTTACAGTTGGTGATGGAGTTGTGAGTAAACCGTACCTCCTATGCGCCACTTTAAACTACCAACGATTAATGTTGGAAATGTGTTTTTTTGGTTATTCCATAATAAGAAGCATTTAATGATAATGCACATTAAATTAACAATCATAGTAGAAAATTTAAAGCCCAAGAAATGACGATAAATTATCTCGAAATATAATCTTTTAGTTAGGTTAAGATATACAGGTGCTGTATATGGCTTCGTGTTTGGCAGACTAGGCTAGTATAATAACTAATATGTTATGGATCATTTATATCCAGAGAAGCATAATTATGTGATGACCTTACTACATGATCCCCCTTAATGTTGAATCGACTCATAATGAACTACGATCTAACCACTATCTATATCAAATGTTGAGTAACTTTGATTCTGCTGCGAAAGAGTTTGCAATCAGTTAGCGCCAAATTTTAATTTAATTTAATTAGGCTTTATATTAACGATATGGGACGTATAAATGAGTAATTTATATTTTCACTGCCGAATACAAGCGGATGCAGCTTAAATAGCCTAATATCTTATTTGACTTTTTCCTTCTTGTATTTTGTCTAAATACGTTTCAAATCATTTGTATCATTCCTATTTTGTAATTTATATTCACCTTTGAAGTAATAATTAGACATTAACTGTGAGCATATTGGAAATTGAAAGAAAGAGACTGACATTGCAGCATATCAAAATTGAAAAATGTTATGTGTAAATTTGGATTAAAAATGACAAAGTCTATTGCACGGTATTATGACAAATGTTTAATCTCCAATTTTTTGGTGTCGTTTCTAAGCCTCTTCTGGCAGATTGACAACATAGTCCCAGATAAAGGTTAGTCATACTTTCGATCTTTTCCAATCAGCATCAAGATACAAATATTGATAATTAATTGGTTATTTCTTGGAGAAAAATATATTATTTACAGTTCATTGTAAATCACGGGTTCTTTTCTGTCCTCATGATCTATCGCATAAATTTATTCTGACTTAGCGAACTAGCGTGTTATATCTCTGGCTATATTGACATTTGTACGAATCAATTAATTAGTTTGAATCACCTCGTTCTCTTGAGAGATTTATTATTATTATTTTTAGTTTATGATATTTTATTTCTCTTTCTGATTCTATATGAACGCACTGACTTAGGTCAGACTCTTCGGTGTTTGTAAGGTTGAAGGATAGAGCGTGATCAACCGAAACTGGTAGTATAGATGGGATAATCAAAAAAGAGTTTGGCTTAAAAAATAGCTTTCATTTGCAGCGAACTATTTATCCTCTTCCCTTCTGAAAAATAATAGCTTACATTTACGATTGACTGATGATAGCTAAAAATACCTAAAATCTTTGAATTTTCTATTCACTTTAGCGGAGTCATAACTCGTTCTTCATCCAATAATTTGAAGAAGTTTAGAAAAACAAAGATTAATTAACTTTTAATGGAAGTTTCACTTCAAAGGGCCGAAAAGAGATTTCAACTTTGAATAAGATAATCGCAAATAGATTTACGGGGGAAAATGGCCATATATTTTCCAGCAACTGAAACTTCAGTTTTCGTCTTTAAATAGTTTGAGGTTCTCAGAAATAGTTGCATATCTAGTCTCTTTTATCTAATATATATTCGACTGCTTCTTTCCATCTCTATTAACCTAAAATTTTTGTTATATTTTTTATACCGTCTATCGCCTTCCCATAATATCTGTTCTTCAAGCAGCTTGAAGCTCTTAATTTTCAGTGCCAGAACATATATACTTGTATATATATATATATATATATATATATATGTATATGACACATTTACCTTGAAATTCATGATAATTTCCTTATTTTGTCTTTTATTTTAATAGATTTCTCTCTTATTTTACTTGCTATTTTTCTCTTGATATTAATAAATATCATTTTATATTAAGTAGAAAAAGGTAAATATAAAGAAAAATGGTGACTATTGACTATTCTTCCAATAAGCTTTTGTCAAAGACCCTATAATGATAAGATCCCATTTATAATATTTCGTGGTATTCATAAGCGGATACCTTCGATGCAAGGAATGCAGTCTACTTACGTTGCAGGCAGCCAGATAGATAGACCAGCTGAACAGGGATAATAAGTGGTGAGTGAGTGAGGAGATTAATGGTTGGCCAAAGGAAAGATTTAAATACCAGGTTGCATTCAATTTTATTGAAATATTAAAAACAAAAATAAACTTTAATTACACTAATAATGCTAATAAGGGAAATGTCTACATAGGCAAATGAATGGGAGAATAATATCGCTCCCAATGAAATAATTAATCATATACTAATCAGTTTAACGGGGATCAAAATATGGGACTTGGTCAGTCAGAAACAATTTAGGTAAACACTGGGAAGTCCAATTAAAGGGTCGGGAGGAGGATATCAGGTGGCGAGGACAAAAAGAGGGATCATCCTCGAAAAGGGGTAAAAGGGTTTTACCTTGACTGCTTGACTGTTGGTGAAAGGAGCGATTCTGACGAGGCGAGCTAGTCTTGCCGCTCGAGGGTCCTTGTACTCTTGAAGGAGGGGTTAGAATTACCTGGGGCACGAGTAAGGTAATTTTCAGTGGGTGAGACACACTCGATTGAGATGAGTAATCTCAGACGAGGGGCGAGGTTTCCTTGACGGGATAAGAAGAGTGGTTCGCGCAATTCTCCAAAGAAAAAGTCGCTTTCACAAATTTGCCGATTGACTTCGGTCAAACTCACGACAATCTGTCTAGATGAGGTGACCTAACTCCTAGTTCGACTCGAGACGAGGGCCTGTATCTTCGCGAAATGGCGGGCGGTACTCTCTGGTGAGTAACGGTTGACCTTAAGTTAAATATTCTGCTGGCTTCCTCGCTAGAAAGCGTCCAGGCATGTCAGTCTCTTGTGAGTAACCATAGGCGCTAGTCTCTTTAGGCCCAGACGACATAAGACGACCAAGGAAGCTTATTTTCGGATTGACCCTGGCCTCCAGGCAGGGGAGGGCCGGAAAAATGCGTCTAAGCAAGGAATAGGCCGACTGATCAAACACATGTGTCACGAGCCACTTTGAAGTTTTCCCACACGAGAATAATTCTATCCCCTTACGTTTAGAGATCTAGCTTTGGCTCACGTGGTCTCTGCTTAAATGGGGATGGACTCAAGATTGACCTTATGGTTGGTTCGTTTCCTCACATAATATCTCTAGGCCTTTTGGTCAAATACGAATTGTTTCCCCTACTATTGAATCTTTTATTTTAATAACTGAGTTCATAGGATGTGAAAATATGATAATGCATCGGGGTAATGTCAGGTATGCATGGAAGAAGCTGCAGATGCTGTAGAATTTCATATCCTAATTCTTTTTGATGCAGCGAGGTAAGAAGTGTTGGGCCTGGCATCAACAGGAAACAGTATTATTTTTCTTTATTGAGCAAGGGAGGCTGTTTAAAGGCAAATCTTGAATGAATTTCAACACTGTCAATTCTATGATTGGGCCATTAATCAGTGACCCTGTTGCTCAATAATCCACTAACTTGCAAGCAAAACATTTGGGGGGTCCAGTACTAGCTCTGACTTTCTTTTTTGTTTTTTTTAGCATTTACTATACCTCTTTCATCTATTGTATATGATCCATTTTTCATCATGAGTAACAATTTTCCCTATTTCGTCACACAACATGCAATGAAAAAACTGTCAATCTCTGTTATTTCCTTTATATAGAACCAACCAACTTTGGAATTTTTAATCTTACCTAAGGCGTTGAGATGATATGCTATGGTCGATGCAAAAGTCTGAAATTATTTATGTTTTGTCTTTCCTCAAGGTTAAATATTAATGTTCATGTATCTAAACATATATATATATATATATATATATATATATATATATATATATTGAACCAAAAGTACGTAGTTCTTCCTATAATGTTTTACCTTCAAATACTTTCCTAATGTTTTGAACAGCTTGAAGACTGTTCTCTCAATTATTATTTGTACTTGAAAACAACTCTAAATTTTGGCTATATACGTTTGTTTTTGAGGTGGTTAAAGGGTTCAAACAACATTTAACTGCCTCTATTTACATTGAATGTGATAAAGGATACAATTGCTTTAATATCTCATTCATTTTAACATTGTAGTTCCTAATTAAACAAATATACATTTTCTCTGATAAGACCTAATCAAACATACCCTCGTTGGATTATTTTTTCTATTATACACACATAAGAACAACAAATATAAGATAATTTTGTGTATTTCTATAGATGCTAGGAGAGTATTTTACCATGTTCATTTGGAGACAGGTAGATTCCTCTCTCGGTAAATTCCTCACACGTACATTTCCCGTATTCAATTGCTAAATCATAAGTGCTTGATGCCTGAGGCTTACAGATTATCTAAAGCCCGCTGTCGCACCAATTCCATTTATATTAGTGTATTTAATGTCCAATGTAAGCTCATAAGTGTCCAAGTGCCTTCTACCAACATAACGCCACAAAACATTATGCTTCCTCTGCTCAAGTTCGATCTTTTGGGGTGAAAATGACCGACAATCTTTGGCGTGCTCTGCGACCAACAAACCTTTTGCCATCGGATGCGAATAAACTGAACTTAGATTTCTCCCTGAAGTCTGCTAGGCTCCAATGGGCATCCGTACATGTAATGTGCTCTGTGACAAATGCAGCATAAGCCTTCCTGTTCTTCGGACTGATCAATGGCTTGAACGTTGGGGTGCGGGTGCGAGTGTCATAATTATCTTGCTACATCCGGCGTGACAAAGTGTATCTGCAAATAATAGATGATCAAAATCTCACTATATCTCGAGAAACTGCTGTCCCTCTCTTGAAACGATCCTTCTGCCTAATTTTGCTAATGGATCGGCCTTCTCTTTTCGAGGTATTCTTTGTCCTGTATTCTCATGCATTGACAAATTCTTATGTGCTACAAATTTGGAGGACTTTAGTCCCACATTAAGGAGAATTCTTGATTCCTCCCTAAAGAGGAAATATAAAAAAATGGAGGAAAAATGATAAAAGATCTTAGTAAATATATAAACAAAATAATGGTTGATAGATATGTCACGCAATAAGTTGGATTTAATTTGTTATATTCGTTGTTATGTTGAGATTTTACACACCAAATTAAATATGATAAGACGTCTTCAACCAGTGAAGTTGTTGAATTATAATTGAATCCAAATAATCAAAGATGTTAAGTGCCTTGAGGTACATACATTAGCACCATCAATGGTATGTAACTAACTTCATTACTGTTCGGATGGTAAATTCTAAATATGATTTGTGCTATTACATATATAATGGACTCTGCAATGGCTAAGTCAATTGGATCTTCTAAAGGGCAGAACTTCTGTCTTCCTATTGACTTTGAAATCTATGACAATCCAAAGATAAGTTTTTATCGAGGGTATAAATTATACCCTCCTAGTGTTAAGGGTAATTTGAAACCTATATGGGCTAGTAATGAAGTCTATGAATCTTCATTAACTTTGACTTTCATTAATTTTCTCTAATCCATTGAGAATCTTGCTTCAAAACAGCCCTCAAAACATTTTTATAATCACCGGACTATTTCAAATTTGCCATTTACCATAAAAGCCTTTGCTAAAACTTGAACCACACCATATCCAGTGCTATTATGAATGCAACGTGTTGGCTGATTTTATTATTTGACCACAAGGTAGCAAAAATCGTTTAATAAGTCTTCTCATTATTAGGGGAAATAGCGTTCCAAAACCATTTAGAATTCATTTTTAAATTACAACATGCGAACCAACAAATAGATTTAGATGATTTTTATTTATTTTCATATCCTATAACCTAAGGAAATACAACAGCGGAATTTTTATCAGCTTTGCTTAGATTAAGAGATCCCAAATCTAAATTAGTAATAGCTTTGCCTTCCTTCATAAAAATATGAGACTGGAAGTGAGCATGTAAGATGAGAGTAAAAAAATGGATACTAATGGTCGTATATACAAGTTGAGGAGCTATCAAAGGTTAAAAAAAAGTAGAAATACACTTTTGGAACTTAAGCTCCAACTCGACTTTGTTCTCACTTATCTATGAGAAATTTTAATTATACGGTATTGTACATAATCTGTTAAATCAAATGGCAGGAGGTCCAAAGACATCAACAGATGGTAACTTTTCACAAGGAATTGCTAGAGGTATTGAAAACATTACTAAAAACAACTGTGGTAGAATATTCTCGTCAAACAGGGAAAATTACGATAATTGTCCACTAAACTGTTAAGAATGCTAAATGGAAGTCTTATATCTAGGAATTATTACATGCCTGTAATGATGATAATCCAGATCGAAGAATGCAGTCTTGCGAATGGTTTCAAGTAGAACTATCAGAAGGCCAATTTGCGGACAAATTTCTAACCTTCTGATGAGCCTAATTTAAGATAAATAGTATAGTTTATCGCTAATACGTGTTTTTTTTCTTCTAAAGATTTGGTTGGTCCATTCTTTTTCGATGGTACATAAATCGGTCAAAGTTACCTCAACTTTCTTCTAGGAAAAGTTTTTCCTGCGAGTCAGCAGGTATCTGGAGACGTGAAAAATGGCTTTGAACAAGATGGAGCACCTGCTCATTACAGTCAAGAGGTTTCGAAATACGGTGATGAAACTATAATCGCAGGATCGTATAACGAAGTAGTATCGATTTGAATCCACTCAACTTTTTTAGCGAGTAATTTTGTAAAATGGAGTATATATATAGTAGAAGACCTAAATCAATTGATAAGTTAAATGGCACATTTGAAAAAGCGTGTAGAAATATCCCTAAAAGCTATAAATTAAACTATCTAATATATAAATATTGTATATTTTTCCTATAAAAATAAATCAAAATTATATAAATCCGTTCGTGGGTTTGTCTGTTATAAGTTTTTATAAAATGTATACATGATTTTTGAACAAAGAAAAATGGTATGCCCGACGCATTAAAATAGATTGAGATCACTTGGTTTCTTTGGTTCATCAACCTCAAATATTCGTCATCCATTTAAGGACCACTTGCGTCAATTGTTGCGAAGGATCCCAGCAATATTTCTAACATGTGAAAAATTCCCTTTGGGGTGAAATAAATCTCTAGAAATATATGTAATAATATAGGATTTTATTTATTCCAGCATCAAAATGATTTATGCTGACATAAAAAGAATAACTTCCTGCTGTGCAGCTGTTTGAAGTTGTTTTTCTGAGGATTTATTCAAATAAATATGATTTACACGAAGAAATGTCTTCCTATTATAAAGGAAATATAAAAGAGAAATGGCTTCCCTCCCAACACCCCCTTCCGTTTTTTTCTTCCACTAATAATATAATTGCAATGACTAAAATAAATAAAATAAGTAAAAAAAATTCAAAAGATGAATAATAGAGAATAAATATAATAAATTTGAATTATATAATAAATGAAAAATAATTAGACCTATTTGCTGAGTTTAGACAGTTTGTAACGTTACGATGGAGTTATAATTATTTAACGTCTTCTAATCTTGTTCTTAACTTGCTCTTAACTCGTTCTTAACATGTTCTTTACTCGTTATTAACTTGTTCTTAACTCGTTATTGACTTGTTCTTAACTCGTTATTGACTTGTTCTTAACTCATTATTAATGTATTCTTAACACTTCCATAAATTGTTCTGAGCTTGTTCTAAATTTGTTCTTATTTTGTTTATAAATTGTTCTTAACTCGCTCTTATCTTCTTCTTAACTTATTTTTAACTCGTTCTTAACTTGTTCTAAACTCGTTTTTACCTTGTTCTTAACTCGTTCTTAAATCTTTCTTAATTTGTTCTTATATTTTTCTCAACATGTGTGTAACTCATTCTGAACTTTTCTTAACTCGTTCTTAAATTTTCTTAATTCCCATTAACGTGATACGTAGCTGCGTCACGTAAGTGACCATTAGATCAGACGAATAATATTCTATAGCTTCTGATCTTCCTGCGCATCGACATGGCAAGAAGGAGGGGGGTGAGCGTGTAAAGGATTACACCTTGCAGCATGAGGAGGTGCGCGTCTTCTTGGCCCCACTGCAAACAGTAATCTCGATTAAGACTACCCCAACATTATTTCTCCAAGATATCTTCTTTTTACCCTATTTTGCAACATCCATTACAAGCCCTCTCTCACATATTTTTATTTAGTTACAGTTAGTTTTACAGGATAGACGCCAAGCAGAATTCGCTCACTTATCCACTTTTAAGGCTGGGGATGGGGGTCATCTTCTTCCTCATGCCTCCATTATGGGGGTGGAGAGGCACTGAATGGTTTTAACATGCTTTTCTTCGCATCCTTTTCCCCCTTAAATGCCCTTATTTCTCCCTATTACTAGCTCCTGTAAGGGGAAGGTTCAGTTGTAGCATGACATCCAGAGAATTGCTTGCCTCGCGGCCTCAACGCCAGCAGTTGTGTTTGCTCTCTCGGCTCCAATGGCTGGAGTAGGATATGTGGTTATATATTTTCCACACCTTTTAACTTCAACTATCTTCAAACTTTATTTGTAGATTTATTCTTACAGGCATTTGACGGCAAACGTCCTCTTTGATTTTCGTTTTAAATTTTGAGAAAAAGTCAATTATGCGAAGCAATTAGTAGTAGACATTTTAACGCAAAGAAAGATTCTACCTTAAGCTCACTCGATACTTCTTTTACTTGCAAAAATAACACATTATTAATCAACTTTGTTTAAAAAAATCAAGTTGCGTCCAGTGACCGTTATATTTTTAAAAGAAAACTTGTTCATAAGAAATCCAGATACACAAAAAATAATAAGAAAGAGTAAAACAAAAATAAATTCGATCCTCTTTTAAGATCAATAGCGATTTAACTTGAACTGAAAGTCCCCGACTCCTTGGCGACACAATTGGGCGTCGCTTTCCTTGGGATCCATACCTTAAAAACTTATTAATTTCTATTCGCTAAGCCACTTTCATGACTAACCCTATTGGTAATACTTCAGATTTGGGGCGCACGGTAGGTCTCGCTGTTAGTAGGCTACAATTTTGGGCTACAATATATCTCTTATGACGTCAGACGGTAGCTTCAGATGAGACCAATCAGGGCGTTATATTTTTTTGTTGTTTTGGGGATTTGTAACTTTTAGTCTGTACTATTTACTAAATATCTGCGCCTCTACTCGTTTATAGTTTTTTTCTAAGTTAGGCAAGGTTTATTTATGTCTTTTATTGTTTTGTTTTTTGTTTTTGTATTTTTTGTTTCGTAGTGAACGATAACAGCTTCTTACTGGCAACGTCGTGGCTATAAATAGAACCCACTTAGTATTTTTTTCTTTTTCGTTATGGCTTTTTCGTGCTCTAGTTGTGCTTCTTTGTTATTCGAATTCGCGTTTATTTTGAATGACCGCGAAAAACTTTTAGATTATTAAGAGGTGCATAAACTAATCCAGAAACCTATAAAAGTTAATATTATTTGCCATTAGGTTAGGTTTTTCTGCCAGTAAAAAGCTGTTGGTGGAAAAAAACAGTAAATTCAAGGGGACTACTCGTGGGGGAGATATCACTGCGGGAAAAAACCACCCTGCGATGATCCTGAATTTCAATCAATTGGGGGGGGGGGGGGGGTCTGGTGGGCGCAGCCCCCCAGTATATACTCATATACCAAAAAATATAACGCCGTAATTGTTCACATCTGACGCTACCGTCTGACGTCATAAGACATATATTGTAGCCCCAAATTGTAGCCTATCAACAGCGCCACCAACCGTGTGCCCCCAAACTGAAGTGTTACTACCCTATTTACACCTGGCCTTCGGAGAGGCTTTAGTTTTTAGTCGCGTACGAATCTAGTTGCGAGCGACCCTACATCTCACTATGTCGGTCGGTCGTCGGTCGGTCGGTCGGTCGGTCGGTCAGTCCCTATTTTGCAAGTTTTTGTTTGTGTAATAACATCATGACTATTCGGCTGATTCTCACAAAATTTGAAAATCTTATATTGTTTACATTCTCTTTCAAATTATATAATGGCCAGACTCCTCCAAAGGTTAGCCCGGGAATTATATTGTTTTGGCAATAACATCATATCTTTTCGGCCGATTCTAAGAAAATTTGAAAACCTTAAGCTGTTTACCTTCTCGTTGAATGATAGAATAGCTAAGCTCTTCCGAAGGTTCCCTGTGAATTATTGAAAGTTTTGAAGGTCATAAGGTTATAAATCAGAATAAGTGAGGGCACGCGACTTTTTGGTCAGCAAACCTTGTTTTTAATAAGTGATAAAATAAGGGCCGGTACAGCTTGATTTACGCCATCGATAAACATTAGCCTCACATGTTTGAAAACTAAATCAATTAAATTGGTTTAAATAAAACAACAGTTTAGCAAAGCTCAAATTGGAAGCAAATAATAAATAAGAGCACCTGATACACAAGAATAAAATGGATTCAGTTTTCCCGAAAAAAATATTTTAAGAAAGAGTTTTAGTTTCATACCTGATCCTGGCATTCGACCATCACTCAAGCAAGGCGACCACACCAAAACATTTTTCCCTTCAGAAACACAGATATCCCCCTAACGCATGCGCCTTAACACTATCGCGCCATAATCTTTCTTGAAATGATCTCCTCGTTGGAAATAAAGGCGCCTTCAAATGTTAACAGCAGCATCACACTTTTAATAAGAGGATAATATGTTATTGACATAAATTTAAAAAATATTACTAATGTTAAAGCTCAGATAAAATCTTGACCCGTAGAAGTGGAGCTTTCATCGGCATCACTTAAGTGAAAGGACAAATCTTCATCCCACATATACCCTACCTAATTTAGCGCCGACAATTTAGGACAGAAAAATGTAACCCCAATATAATTCTGCTCCATAAATTTTTGCGAAAAGAATTTCCCTTATTAAATAAAAAGAATACAAATTATTAATATCATAACTAAAAATAAATTTCTGGAGGTTGCATATATAAATGACTTCAGTAACTCTAAATTGATTTAGCGACATTTTAAAACGTCTTCTTGAAAGTTATAAAGTAGAACAGAACTATTTCGCATTCGTATTTTTTAGAGCAGAAAATAAAATTATGTTTATTATTTGCCCGAATATAGTGGATATTTTCTAAGAAAGGAAGCAAGCAAATTTATTAATATTGTTTAAATAGATGCCATACTAGTAGAGAAGATACATGGTAAAGTTCTGATGAAAGATGCAAAGAGAGCATCAACGTTCTGAAAAAGTGGAGAGGTTTAGTATGCAAAAAGTCAAGTGCTCTAACTCTGTTGAACTAAAGTGTAAACACTTTCTCAAATTCGAGCGAAAGCGTTGGTATTTATTTTGTTTTCTTTGGGGCAGTGAAATTCAAATCCTATCTTGTGTATATTTGGGCTGCAGAATCTAAAAAGGTCAGCCGCTTTTAATCTATCAGCCACTTGGTCACCAAGAATTGGGTCATGAGTTGATGATTGCGGGTAGCAGATGAGAAAGATATCTTATATTTCTATTCAAAAGAAGATAAAGTCATTATTCCCCGAAGATGAACGCAATCATGTCGAAAGACCTTTCGAAAAATCTAGAAAATATTGGTAATTTGCTTTAACAATTCATGTTTCCATTATGGTCTCCTTTGAACAATATATATATATATATATATATATATATATATATATATATATATATATATCGGTTTAGGTTGGTAGCAGCTTCTCATCTATACATGTTTTGTTAAAGACAAAGTTGTATTTTGATTTGATCATTTATATTTTGGAACGTTCTAACTAGCGAATGCAGTTTTTTGTATCTGGTTGGAGATTAAAGATCAGTTAAGGAAGATCCATTTAATTTTTAACAACTAATTTGAGTTTTGGCTTTTGGCCGTCAGCTTTCGCTTTTCGTAAGGCATCGTCAGACGGAAGTCTTCGTTAATGTTGAGGCTGCGTTGATTTTGTGTTTTCTCACCTTGATTTTGCCTCCTTTACCGGTGAGGAACCTCATTGCTTGTCTTGGGCAGCGAAGAATGAAATTGATAGTTTAAAAATTCAAATGAATCTTGCAAGGGAGCTCCCGAGCTTTGAGTTGCAGGCCTCTCTCTCTCTCTCTCTCTCTCTCTCTGTCTGTCTGTCTCTCTCTCTCTCTTTCTCTCTCGGGGGCACGCAACTATGGCGACACAATTCACTGTTGAGTGTATGTCCATAATTCGGTTTATTAGCTTTATAGGTCAAAGTTGGAGTACCATGTTCATTTAGCAAAGACAGGTGACATGTGCAAAGATACTCCAGACTGGGACACTAAACAATTTCGTTTTTGATACTTTTATAAGTCAAAGTCGGAGTACCTTGTTCCTTTAGCAGAAAAGGTGAAGTACTCGCTGGGAACTGGTGCGTTGGGTGTTACGTTTGAAGCCCATCTCTTTATTGAGAAGAGCCTTTAGAATCCTTAGGCCGCAAAGGTCAGCGTTTCTTCTGAGTATGGTAGTGTCTTCGACCAGAGTTGCTCTTGTTATTTATGCGTTATGCTTTTCTTTATAGTGGATTTAATATTTCGTAAGTTATGAGGAAATAAACAAACTCCCTTCAAAATTGCAGTGGCCAAAAGTTAAGGGTGACTTAGAAAAACAATGTAAAATGAAACAAGAATAAGAATAAACCCTTACTATTAATATTTTATGAACATCACTTTACTAGCACTGACCTCCCGACATCTGTTACCATAGGAGTTAGTTAATTTCCTACTAAATCATGGGGTAATATTGTTCCATTCATTTTTCAGTAATTCCCAGAGTCCACCTTGGTTCTTTGGAATTCTCTTTCCCGCCCCATCTCCAATAATCTTCCAAACGTTTTCTCTAGGGATGAGATTGGGACTTTGAGGTGGCCAGTCCATGAGACCAACTTTTTTATCACTTCCTAAAATCTTTGAATCTTTTCGCAGTGTGGGAAGGAGCGTAGTCGTGCACGAAGATAGGAGGTTAAACTGACCAGGATCGGAGATGCGGAAGGGCATGCAGTCTAATGATCTGCTTGTAGATTTCATCATTGGCAGTCCCTTGTAGGCAAATAAGTGGACAAGGACCAGCAGCAGAGATCAATCCTCATACTCATACACTGCCTCCTCCATATTTCTCTGTCTTCTTCACACATGCACGAGATAACTTTTTGCTATATCTTCGTCGGACGTACATTCCGCCATGGGAACCAATCATATTTAACTTCAATTCATCGCTAAAATGAACCTGCGCCCAAGGAAATATAAATAGGGAGAACTTAAATGTATGCGTTCTAATGGAAAAGAGAGAGAGAGAGAGAGAGAGTAAGGAGGATATCTTAAAGGAATGTAAGCACTAGTAGTAAAGAGGAAATATTTCAAGTTTCCTTTTCTATCCAAACAGCATGAGCATAGCGAAGACGGGCTCTTTGTAAATTGCAAATGGTTAAGCCACAATTCGTCCCACCGGCTTTAGGCAATTTTGGAAAGTGGGAGGGGCATTGAAGACGACCTACCCTTTTGACTTGGATCCATCTGTGTACTCTGACAAGATGCTTGGACAAAGATTTTTTTTATATATATTTCATCTGGCGATGTCATTCTAGGGCATAAGTCGCCACACTCAAGCCAGCCTAAATCTAGGCTATATTAAAACAAAACAAAGGAAAAACAAAAAATAAAAACAAAAAGCAAAAGAAAAACAAACAAATTGAAGAAATATAATTATTTTAAATAATAGGAAGAAGGCCGGCCTCCTCCAAAAAGTCTAAAAGTCCAGAGGTCGGTGTGCACGAATCCTTCCCGAGTACAAGGGAGGGGTGGTAGTGACCCCGCTCATCCCGTAGCGGGACAGGTATTGTGCGCGAAGATCACCCAAACTGGGACATTTGACAAGAATGTGCCGAAAAGTCTGGGGGACGACGCAATCGTCACAATAGGGCGCTGGCAAGCGCTCCATCAAATAGCGATGCGTCACACGAGTGTGCCCGATTCCGAGATGAGAGAAAGCGAACTGAAGCCGTCGCGGCATTGGGGGATAGGTCCATTGGAACAGTCGCGGCGCAATGGCTCGCAACTTGAAGTTCTCTTCGACCGTCTCCCATCTTCTTTGCCAAGAGGTCCGAAGAGCTGACCGTATTCCTGCCATGTAGTCAGTGTAAGGAAGAACGAAACGCTGGTCCGGTCACAGATTCCTCGCGAATCTTTGGCGCCCTTATCGGCGCGCAGAAGATAATCTCGACATCCGCCTGGCTCGAAAAAAACCGTGGCATCACTGATATCGCGAAACAGGGGATGCTAAGATTCCAATACTCCAAGAGCATTTAGGGCGCTTTGTGACTCACTATAGATCACAATCCGTTCTCCGAACCGGGAACGACGCGTTATATCCCGTACCGAGTGGTGTATTGCCACCAGCTCGGCCGTGAAGACAGACGTAGCGCCTGGCAGAGCCCCGCTGATTCAAACAGAGGGGATACGGCGTATAGGCCGAACACCTCTTCGGAATAAGAGCCATCCGTGAAAACTGTCACGGTTCCAGCGTGACACGATGTGTGCTCTAAAAAGGTCGAACGCAATACTCCCGTTGCCCGACAAGCTTTGGGAGCAGAGGCGTGGCGACAAATATCCAAATATGGTAGCTTCCATGGTGGCGTTATAGGCAGAGACAGGAGCAACACCGGCCCGAAAGATATACCTAGCTCTCCAAGGAGTTTACTGGCCCTAAACCCGAAGGGCATAGGGTATGACTTGCGTCTCTCGGTGGTATATGCACAGTCGAAATTAGCTGCGGATGCAGTGAGAGCTGTTGGAGATAGAGGGAGGCAGTGGGCTCACGTGCACAGGTAAATAAAGCACTGTACACGGCGTAGAGAGAGTGGAATCTACTCAGAATCGACTAATAGGCTCTCAATGGAGGAAGTCCGGAAGGTAAAAGTCGCAAGGCGAAGGCCGGTGTGGTGGATCAAAGCCACTTTCCACAAAACACGCTCGGCTTCGGATTCATAAAACTAGAAAACCGTAGTAGAGCTTCGAACGAACAAGGGATCGATAAGAAAGTAATGCAGTAGCCCTATCGGCGCCTCAAGTGCTGAACGACACGAAGCGGAGAATATCCATGGCGCGGGTACAACAGACCCTAAGGCTGCGAATATGAACCTCCCAGGTAAGGCGTCGGTCAAATAAAAGACCAAGGAAACGGTGCGATTCAACCGATTCCAGGCGTACCCCATTAAGAAACAAGTCTGGGTCTGAGTGGAGCCGTGGATGGTGGCATAAGTGCACCACCTTAGTCTTATTCAAGGAAAACCGAAACTTGTGTGCTTCGGCATAGCGAGAGACGCGGTTCAATGCCTGTTGGAATCGATTCTCCAGAGTTCGCATCTGGGCCGCGCCAAAAGAAATTGAAAGGTCGTCTACGTAGAGCGTAGCGAGAACATCTTCAAGCAGCACGGAGGTGGTCCCGTTGATGCTCAGGGCAGAGAGTGTAAAACTGAGGACAGTTCCCTATGGGACACTCTCTTTCTGCTCCATTGGGCCAGAAATAGCTCCTCATACCCGTACGCGGAATCGACGATCTCGCAAAAATTCAGATATAAACATTGGGAGGCGTCCCCTCGTCCCCATCGTGTCGAGGGGCTCCATGATACCGTATCGCCATGCGGTATCATAGGCCTTCTCCAAATCGAAAATCACCGTGGCGTAGTGCTGTCTACGAAGGAAAGCCTTGCAGAGGGCATTGTTCAGTCGCAGCAGAGCATCCAACGTGAAGTGGAACTTGCGGAAGCCGCACTGTGCATAAGACAGTGGCCTCCGCTGTCCAGAAAAAAGGCTAATTTAACATTTACCAATTTCTCCATCAACTTGCACATGCAAGAAGTTAGAGAGATTGGGCGGAAACTGGCCGGAGTAGAGTGATCTCTCCCCGGTTTGCGAAAGGCGAACACAGTAGCAATTCACCAGGAATCTGGGAGGAGACCCTCCATCCACATCCTGTTGAAGAAATCTAACAGAAAGGCCATGCCTCGCTCACCCAGGTGTCAAAGCATGGCGTACGAGACATCGTCAGGACCAAGGGTGGTATTTGTACACGAAGCAAGAGCGGAATGCACCTCACTCACAGTAAACCTGTCGTTGAAGGGTTCTTTGTCAGTGGAGGTAAAGTCCACCCGGCGGCGTTCCGCGACATCACGACGTGCATTGAATGCTGGCGGTGCAGCATCCCGGCTAGAGAATGCGGAAATTCGGTCGCGAAGGATTCCGCCACCGACGCGGGGTCCGAGATTACGGTCCCATTCTCCTGGAGAACGGGAGAGACGTCCTGCGAAAACCTGCCCCGAATCCTTTTGACTCGCTTCTACACCTCTGCCAGGGGAGTCTTCCCGTTAAAGGAAGACACGTATGCCAGTCAAGAAGAGCCGCGGGCGTGTTTCGAAATATACTGGAACCTAGCCCTAGCGCGCCGAAATTCACCGACAGTAAAATCGTTGGGGCGGCGCTTATAGCGCATGTAGGCATAACGCTTCTGTTTGAGGGCCGTCTCACATTCGGCCGACCATCATCACAGTGTTTGGCGTGAAAAACGGGCAGATGTTCTTGTAATAGTAGTCAGGCCTGCGGCAATGAGCTTGATGGAGAAGAACTCAACGGCCTCATCTACCGACCTAAACTACTCGACTGAGATAGAGAATTCAGTCATTTCCTGAAATTCAGGCCACCTCGACCGCGCCAAGCACTACCGAGGTGGGCTCTCAGGCGGCAGTTGCCCTGAAAATTATATTTGAATGGGAAAGTGATCACTATACTGGAGGTCATCTACGACCACCAATCAAAGTCAAGCTTTGTATCCGAAGAGCACAAAGATAGATCAAGGCAACAAAATGAAGCGTTTCTCGGGCAGTGATGCGTAAACTCATCCACATTTAGGACACATATCTCAAACTCTTCGATCAGATCGGCAAGGACTTCTCCCCTGGGATTTATTGAGAAATCTCCCCAGAGAGGATGGCTGCCGTTAAGATATCCAAGCAAGAGAAGGGCTTAGGCAACCGTGCCACGACCTGGTGGAAGTCCCCAGCGTCGAAGTCAGCTGACGGTGGAATGCAAGTAGAAATAATAGTATACCTCCTATCCAGGTGCAGCTGCACAGCCACTGCCTGAAAGGAGGTATCTAAAGTTAAACAAAGAACGGAGCCATCAGGCTGGGTGTAAACCAGGCATCCACCAGCCAGGCCATCTCTTAGTGGTTGGGTCGCAAGACCCTTATACCCCGGGAGGGAGGGCAGGGGGCACGCGCCTAGCATGGTCTCCTAAAGAAAAATAGCTAACGGGGAACGGGACGAGACGAGCCTGCGCAGGTACTCACAGTTGGCCTGGAGTCCACGGCAATTCCATTGAAGGAATATGCCCTCTAGGCCTAGCTTGAAGGAGACGCGGGGGCCCTCTTCAAACAGAAGGCCCTCAAGGGAATGGACGTAGGCTTCCCGGAGGCAGAACCCCGGGCGATGTTGGCCGGATAAAGCGCTGAAGGCGCTGTGACCTTCGATGACCTATTGAGGTAGGTTGGGCTTGCCATGATAGTCTTTTCCTCCTTCCGTCTCGAAACTTTAGTCGGGCGTTGCAGCTTCGGAGGCGGGGGGCCATCTTTTCGAGGAACCACGTTCTCCGAGCCACTCAGACCACCACTAGGTGTTGGCGAAGGAGCTGAAGCTCCTTTGTTGCGGTCCTCCTTTCGGGGGACAGCTTTAGGAACCTCGGGAGATGGCCTGCCGACCAACTTCAGGGGTGTTGCCTCATGTGAGTCTAACGACTCGGAGGAGGCGCGTGGCCGTTGCGCATTACGGGAAACGGTCACGTTGAGAGAACGGGGGGGGGAGGCCTGGTTTTAGCCAGTGCTGGGTTTCAACCCTTTGTGCCGCCAACTTTACCAGGGGAGCGCCCGGGTTGAGTAGAACCCACAAAAGGGCTCCGAATGGGCGCAGAAACAACCTTGCTCGTGTGTCTGGATAGTCCTGGAGCAGAGGGTGTCTTTCTAACCATTGAGGCATAAGACGTCCCAGGCAGAGCCGTGCGTGCGTGCGTCAATCCTGGGCCTGAACGGCCAGGATTTCGTTCTCTAGGAGATATGCACCTCATTGCGCTATTGAAACATTGGCCACACACGATTTGGACTTATTGTGTGCGGCCTTGGAGTAATTTACACATACTTCGAGTGACCCCGAATTTGCACGTCTACATGAATGATTCGTATGGCCGAAGGCGTGACAGTAGTAACACCACCACGGCAGTAGCACGAATGCCTTCACGCGGTAGCGGTACCAACCAGCACCCACCGACTCAGGGAGCTTCCCACATTCGAACGTGACAAACATTGTAAGGGTGGCTCTCAAGGCCCCTTCCTGTTTTCTCATCACACGTTCGACCTTGACAGCCCCATGGTTGGCCAGCTCTAAGGTGATGTCCTCTATGGAGTATTTAACGAGTTCCTTCGCAAAAACTACTCCTTTCACTAAGTTCATGTTAGAGTGAGGCATCACACTCACCGGGGTTCCATCAAGCGTCCGAAGAGAACTTATCTTGGACACCTCGGAGGGATCCGCCGCATTTGCCAAAAGGGAGCGTCCGAGAAACGAGTCACCTTCGGCTATCTACCAATTACACTAGCTAATGCTCTCTTCTAAAGGATCATTTTGCCTTTGGCCAACATGTTGCCATCAGTGAAGCGAATAACGAGGAAGCGTTTGTAGCCAGCGGGTTCGAAAACAGCAAGTAACCTCTGAATGAGGAACCCCGATGTTATCGAGGATCCGCCCTGTGCACTTTTGGTCTCAGTCATAAATAGGGGCTCCGTGCCCAGGGGGCAGAGAGGACGGATATGCCGATCTTGGCTTAGTCGCTTACCAAAGTGACAGCAGATCCATCTTTCACCGTAGCCCCCGCGGATGGAGAGGAGCCCCTTTAGTCTTCTTAATCTTTTTCTTATTTTTTTTCTTTTTAGGATACGAGGGCAAGGAATGAACCAGCTTCTCTCCTCCGACGGCAGGAGCCTCCAGGACAGATGGACCGTCCTCAGCCAGGTCCTTCCCTGGAATGGAGAAGGTCCTGGCAGTCATAGGGGCACCGGTCGGAGGAGATCCATCCCCTCCTTGTACTGCCTCGGAAACCCTAGCCGTTTGAGGAGGACCTTGCATAGGAGCGGATTCGGGTTCGCGGCGATGCGCCGAGCCCGGATTCCCACCATGGAAGGCCCTACCGTCTGAGGCTGGGTTGCCTAAAAGACCATGTCTATCTCAGAGGGGGCTTCTCGTTGGCTATCCCCCCTCAGGACATCGCAGGTCTCGTTGGCATCATTGTCACTAGTCAGGTATGAGGAGGCACAGGCCTTGACCCCGGCAATGTTCATTATTCTTGTCAGCAGGCCTTTTGAGGGAAGTGACCGGAGGTGCCTGGCTTTCCTCTCCCCCCAAGAGGGTTTGCCCTACCGAGCCGCTTCAATGGGGAGCGGTCGGCTATGGGCTGCCGGTTGGCTTTCTTGGCAGTCCCCTCAGAAAGAAATGGAGCGACTGCCGCTGTAAACAGGGAGGTGCCCGAAATCACCTCCAGAGAAGGGGGTTAGGGGGTTTCACCTTCACCTTTAGGCGTAAGGGAAGAGTAAGACTCCTCTCGGGTTAGAGAGGTTTTGGGGGTTCCCTGCGCAAGCACAGGGCAGGGAACCTCCAATTATTCTTTGGACCTGCCCGAAGGCAGCTCCGTCGATGTACAAGGGGAAATTAAGGGGAGATTATTAGCTTTCTCATCATTGGGCATGGTAAACCAAAATTCACTTCGGGATGCAATAGCTTATTACTCTTGCAGTACCTCGCCCTCCAAGGAGTGCGTACAGTCCTGCCCGAGCCAGGTGCTGCCATTCAAGACCACCTCTCCCTCTGGTGGCCTGGCAGTCCATCGGCATGGCGGCCCCACCTTTGACACGGCGTAAAATTGATGAGTGTGAAGAGGAAAGGAAAATGGATGTGAGGAAGGTATGTGTGGGGATGAAGCAGGTTTAAAAAAAACCCATCCCGAACTGGAGCTCAGGGGTTAGCGAACATTCTCCTCTCCTCCCTTAGCCCCCATCCGGGACGTTTGGCGGAGAAGAAGTTCAGCATCTACCCTGTTAAATTAAAGGCCGACCAGAGAAAGTTGTAGGAGAGGTTGTATGAAAAGCGACGAAGTAAGGGAGAAATAGAGGCAGTCTGAAAGAAGGAAAAGAGGCTTAGCTGGGGTCGGACGGGGTGCTGAATCCTGTCAGCACGGTGGCCAGGATGGCAAAATAATGCAAATGCATGTCTTTCGGTAGTTTGCGCTTTAAAGACAACCTAATTTTGGCAATTCTGTAAGAATTATTGCCATATCTGTTACTTTTCTTTGGAATGGTAAACACTTTTCCAAGAGACCTTTTACTGCCTAAAATCACTCTTTACCGAGTTTGATTACGCCAGCTGGACCTAGTATAAATGCATCATTTTTGTTTTTTGTTTCCAAATCGACACATATTGCAGGCATCTTTTGCATTACATTTAATGAGCATTATTACTTTGATAACTTTCTTCCTTACTGCGTGTGAATTGCTAAATTTATTTATATCATCGAAACGGCCGTTATATTCCTGCGAGTAGGCGAGCACTTATTTTTGCAAACGTCACAAAGATCAGGCTTTTTGAACTGAAAACTTAGTGCATCCTTTCCTTGTGCCTTTGACACAGTAGTAAATTTAACTTGAATATTTCTTTTTGGCTGTTGTTTGGCTATTATTTCTGAGTACATTGAGAAACAGCTAAGAACCACGTCACACCCAAACATTACACAACTTCACTATAAATAAACCAGAAGAACCATCAAAACCTAATCTAGACTAAACAAGATCTCCTGACCAAAATGTGGTGTGCTCTCAAATATGCTGATTTATAAACTTAGGAGCTTCAAATCTTTAAATAGTTCCATGACTAGATCAACCTTGGGAGGACCTTGGCAATTCTATCATTCGAAAGAAAATGTAAAACAACATGAGTGTTTCAAACTTCGTTAGAATCGACAAAATAGTAATGATATTATTGCCCTCCCAAAATAATTCCTGGGCAAACTTTAGGAAAATTTTGAGAGTTATAATTTCGAAAGGAAATGTAAAAAAATATAAGACATTCAAATTTTGTTAGTATTGGCCGAATAATAATGATGTTATTGCCCCCCCCCCCCCAAATAATTCTCTCCGTAATCATGGAAGCACCTTTTCAATTAAACCATTCGAAAGAGAATGTAAAACGGCATGAGAGGTACAAGTTTCGTTAGGAGGGGCCGAGTAGTTATCATATTAATGCTCAACAAAATTATTCCCGGGTTAAACTTGGAAAGGAAGGGGGGGACACTTGGGCGATTATATAATTTGAAAGAGAATTTAAAACAACATATGGGTTTCAAATTTCGGTAGGAATCAACCGTAGAGTTGTGGTGTTATTGCCAAAACAAAATAATTCCCGGGATAACCTTGAAAGGACTTTGGCAATAATGTCGTTTGGAACTGAATGGGAAACAACATAAGGGTATCAAATTTCATTTGAATTAGCCAAAGTTATGATGTTTTTGCTAAAACAAAATAATTCCCGGGTTGACCTTGGGAGGACCTTGTCAATTATATGATTCGAAGGAGAATGTAAAACAAGATAAGGGTTTCAAAATTCGTTGGAATGGGCCAAATAGTTATGATGTTTTTAGTAAAACAAAATAATTCTCAGGCTAACCTTGGAGGACTTTGGCAATTGCATATCATCCGAAAGAGGATGTAAAATAACTTAAAGGATTAATATTTTCTTAGAATCACAGAATAGATATTGATATTATTGCAAAAACAAAGCAATTCCCAGGCTAACCTTTGGAGGACCTTGTGAGTTATGGCATTTCAAGGAGAAAGTAAAACAACATAAAGGTTTCAAATGTCGTAAGAATGGGCCGAATAATTATGATTTTATTGCCTCAACAAATAATTCCTGGGCTAGCCTTGGAAGGACTTTGGCAATTATTATATTATTAATAGGAGAATGTAAAAAAATATAAGGGTTTCAAATTTCGTTCAAATCGGCCGAATAGTTATGATGTTATTACCCAAACCAAATAATTCGCGAGCTAACTTTGGTAGGACTTTAGCAATTATATCATTCGAAATAGAATGTACAACAACATAAGGGTTCAAATTTCGTTAGAATCGGCGGAAGGTTATGATGTTAATGCCAAAACAAAATAATTCCCAGGCTAAACCTGGGAGGACTTTTAAAATTATATGTTTCCAAAGATAATGTAGAACAACATAAGGGTTCAAATTTTGTTTGAAAGGGCCAAATAGCTATGATGTTATTGGTAAAAGAAAATTCTCTGGCCAACGTTTGGGGGACTTTAGCAATCTTATCATTCGGAAGAGAATGTAGAACAACATAAAGCTTTATATTTCCTAGGAATCAGGGAAGTAGTTATGATGTTATAGCCAAAACAAAATAATTCCTTGGAGGACTTTGGCAAATATATCATTCGAAAAAGAATGTAAAACAACATAAAGGTTTCAAATTTTGTTAGAATAGGTTTAATTGTTATGATGTTATTGGCAAAATAAAATAATTCCCAGTCTAAGTTTGGAAGGACCTAATGAATTATATCATTCAAAAAAGAATGTCAACCATTTGTTTCAAATATCAATATAATTGGCCGAATATTTATTATGTTATTGCCAAAAGATAATAATTCCTTGGCTTAACTTGAGAGGACTTTAGCAATTATTATATTACTCAAGGACAATGTAAAACAACATAAAGATTTTAAATTTCGTTCCAATCGGCCAAATAGTGATTACGTTATCGACAAAACCCAATAATTCCCGAGCTTATCTCGGGAGGACTTTATCATTTTTTTCATTCGATAGAGAATGTAAACAAACATAAAGGTTTCATATTTCTTAAATTCGGCCGAATAGTTATGATTTTATTCTCAAAACAAAATATTTCCCAGGCTAACTTTGGGACAACCTTGTCGATTATAAGATTCGAAAGAGAATTTAAAACTACATATGGCTTTCAAATATTCTCGGGCTCTCTGTCGTAGAACTTTAGCAGTTATATCATTCGAAAGATCATGTAAAACAACATACGGGTTTTTAATTTTTTTAATAATAGGTCAAAGAGTTATGATGTTATTGCCGAAACAAAATAATTTCTTGGCTAAGCTCGACAGGACCCTGTCAATTTTATCATTCGGAAGAGAATATTAAACTACATGTGTTTCAAATTTCGATAGAATGAGCCAAATAGTTATGATGTTAATGCCCCCCAAAATAATTTCGTGGCTAATCTGGGGACTACTTTGTCAATTATATCACTCAAGAGAGAATTTAAAACAACATAAAGTTTTCATATTTCGTTAGAATGACCGAATAGTTATGATTTTCTGGCCAAAACAAAATAATTCTTGGGGTAAGTTCGAGAGGACCATGTAAATTAAATTATTATATAGAGAATGTAAAACAACATATGGTTTCAAATTTCGTTAAAATGGGCCGATAAGTTATTATATTATTGCCTAAACAAACTAATTACTGGGGTAACCTTGGAATGACTTTCGAAGTTATATAATTCGAAAGATAATGTAAAACAACATAAGGGTTTCAAATTTCGTTAGAATCGGCCGGATAGTTACAATGTTATTACAAAAACAAAAAAAGCAAAACGAGGACCAACCGACATAGTGAGATCTAGATGAGTCGCCCGCAACTAAATATTTGTATGCATTTTGTGAGCCCTGTGTTGGGGGAAGGAGAGAGAATTGCCTCCGTCTTACCTCCGCTGTGATGTTCAGCTCCTGTAATCCTAGACTCCGCATACACCAAAAGGAAAAAACACACTCTCTCCACTGTAGCACTTTCCCTTCTCATTAAGACCCCAATGAGTTGAAGAATGTTGTAGTGTAGTTCTATTTTCCAGCTAACTTCACAACAGTTTGACTTTTCTATAATTCTCTCCGAGCCTTCACTTCCTGCTATTTGTGACCTTTCGAAACCAGCGACTGTTCTTCCAACCCCCTCACTCACTCACGCAGCTCGAGTACTCGTATATACTCGTATGTATAAATTAATAAAAGAGATTTCATATAAATGCCCAATCGGAGTAGATGTACACGGGAATGGTTTAAAGGGACGCTCGGATGAGGCTACGAATACCGACAAAGTAACAAACTGGACACACAACAGGAAACTTGAAATTACGATTGAGTCGTTTGCGAAGCCTAATTAGCGGTAGGCTTTGTGAGAGAGAAAGAAGGACTGCAAATGGGGATTTAAATCACTACGCTTAACCTAGACAATATGGGTTTAGGGAGTATCTTGCCTAGACGGGAACAGAGCCGAAATTCAGAACAATAGAATCTTGTCGCTAGACTATCAATTATTTTCAATAGAAATATTGCATTCGGGCTCTTGGGGTGCGGGATCGGTTCGAGAGTTACCCATCGCGTTCAGGGTAGGCTGATACAAAATTCCTATGCCCAGTGTCTGATAATTTATCCGGGCTTGCAGGAAGCGGCTTGCCCCGGGCGTTGGAAGAGGGGTTTCCAGTTTATCAGGCGCGTCACGAGAAGAAGTGAACCTTAGCTCGGTTAACACTGTCTTGTGATACTTCCGTCGTGACCCTTCAGCTCTCACGCTGTGCCCATCGCTGTCTCTTATCGCAGGAAGCGCTTCCGTCAGGGGTAGATTGAATATTCTCCCGACCACGTTGTGCTCTCTCTATGACACTTACTCATCTCGTAATCAATTTTGATATCTGATGTAATTGACAGCTCCTCTCTCTTCTAGTCTTTTTATTCCTATGCAAGCCAAATTTATCGTTTACAGCCATTTTTTCATTTTTTTGCTAAATTCAAAGTATTAGTAACGTAAGTAGAGTTGCCTATCCTGAAATTATCTTCTTAATTTATTGTTAATTTCAAACTTTTCTAATATCTCCCTTTATTTCTCTGTAACGTGCTTTTTTTAATCTCCTTTCAATAGCCTGAAAGCGCTTTTGATATTTTTTTTTTCTGCAATTAAATTAAAGTGTAATTTCATATCAATGGAACAAATAAGCATTGTCACTTTTCTTATTCAACTCAAGCAAATAATATTACGTGATAACATTTACTTCTTTTAATATCTGCGTGTATCCTTGTACTTTTAAAGGTCTAATTTTTTGTGTTTATTCTAGGCTCATGCTTTCCTCTTAATTGAAGCGACGGTGACTACGATAAATTCTCTCCAATTAAGTTAATGAGTACTTCTTCTGGGAAAATTAATTAATTTTTACATTCAAGGTAAGTTAAGTGAACAAGATGTATCGAACCCTTTTATGATAAATAGCTCCCTTCTCTACCCCCTTTTAGGTGATTTGCAGTGATATTCCCAAAATCCCTCTAACAAGTGAAGGGAATCCGTAATGCTCCAATTGAGGTAAAAGCTCAGACAGAGAAAGCGAGGTAACTTTGTTCGGTAAGAAGTGGAGTTGAGGTATAGAAGAAACTGAAAGGCGTAATTTGAGCTTCTGATTTTAAGAAATTTTTTTTTCTTCTGATTAGAATGAAATTTCTGATGTTTTCGTACAAATCGGCCATGCAATTAGCAATAGCACTTATTGGTGATCAGTAGTTCTTGCAGGATGTTAGGGTTTGTAAAGATAGATTCTAATTTTACTGGTGTTCTTTTTTGAAGGGAAAGAAATAAAAAGATTTTAAGGTGAGTTCTTTGCTGTTTTTTTATGATGTGTAGCGTATTTATTTATTGTCTCTGTGGGAGGGACGGGAGTACAAAGGCTTCCTAAAGGTTATCCAGCTAATGCATCTAATTGATGTAATCAGGTGTATGTATGGAAGCTAAAACGATGATTGAAATCGCTGTGAGTGTGCTTGAAAGAGGAAATTATAGTTGCGGGTCTTATGTGAGACAAATATGATAGACAAGTGAGATTGGGAAGACTAGAGTGGGATTGTGATCAAGTGTAACTAATGGTGATTGGTATAAAAGTGTGAACTTTTGAATTACATATGCGAGTAAGTTGATATTTGCATTGGTGAATCTCTGCGTGTTTATAGTGTGATCTTAAATAATAGAAGCTAGTCTGAAAGCTTCTAAAGTGAATTTGGGGGTGGGGTAAAATTGAGAATATATACCGGGGGTCCCAGAAAAAAAGTTACCTGTAATTTGAATTAGCATAACTCAAAAACTGTTTGAGAATTTTTGGTTTTGCCAAAAGTGTTTCATTTACTAACTATTTATCTGTCGATTCTGTAAATTTCATTAAATTCCCTTTTATAATATTGATACACTAATGGCTTTAGGGAAAGCTATCAAAAATATGTTTGCGCAAGGAAGTAAACTAATGAAACGAAGCCTAGGAAGGCTAAGCCACCGTGCACTTTCAAGAGAACCTAGGGAGCCTAGGTTGCCTAGGTCTTTTTGCGATTTTTCAAGCATCGCTTAGGCCATTTTACAGTGGTTTTTTAGCCACGCTGTTGTATGGTCTCGTCATTATTGCTTACTAAGCAAATGAAAGCGTTTCTGTGTAAAAGTTTACTTACATAGAACCTTTTTAAGCATGCAGTTAACAAAAGATCAACGCGTATTTCAAGTCACAAACTTTATTAAAACTGGCAGTATTAAACAAGTACAAGATTCATTTGAACAACGTTTTCTAGGTCGGCACCCACCAAGCAAGCCCACACTTTGGAAAAAGGTTCGCAAATACCAACATGAAAAAACATCTTTAAATCTAAATAAAGGTCGTTCGGGTCGTATGAGAACCATAAGAACAACAGAAAATATCGAAAATGTTCAGACGCCACTTTTTCAAAATCCACATGTATCAGTCAGAAAGAATGGATTACAATGGTCAAGGTCATCATTTAACCGCATTATTGAACATGAATTAAAATGGCATCCCTATAAGATGCATGCAAGACACCAGCTTCTTGAAACTGATTTTCCTTGTGGACAATTTGTCGAATGGCTTCTCCATAAACCTGCTCGTTTCTTGGAAAACATTGTGATTGGTGACGAAGCAGCCTTTTTCATGAATGGAAAGGTAAATAGCCATAACATTCGGCAATATGCGCCGCTGAACCACCTCCCAGCATTTAACTTTGACACACGTATTTGTCAGCAGAAAGTGTCTCTGTAGATCGGAATATGCGGGAATGGCTATCTTGTCGGCCCATTGTTTTACGAGAATAACTTGAATGGTGCTGCCAACCTGAGCATGATCAACGAAAGTATCTTCCCGCAACACCGCCAGATTTACGGCAATCAATTCAATAGAGTTTGGTGGATTCAAGACGGCACACCAGCTCATAGACAGCTTGCTGTAAAAAAAAACTAAGAGAAACGTTTGACAACCGCATTGTCACGCTAAATCATGCAATTGAATGGCCCTCAAGATCTCCTGACCTAACACCGTATGATTATTTCTTATGAGGATATCTAAAGAATAAAGTGTATTCTACTCTACCACAAAGCATCAACCAGTTAAGAGATAGTATCACACGTGAAGTCAATAGACTTAAGGAAAATCACAAGTTAATCAAAAAAGTTGTTCAATAAATGCGATCAAAGGCGCAACTGTGCTTGGAAAGAAATGGAAGACATGTGGAAGGAAATGATACTTAGAAAATTAAAAAATGAATTTTTATTACCCATATGAAGATGTGTTTTTGTTAAAAATGGATTTAAATATATTTGTTAATTTTAAAGTTCGAAGTTTCATTATTTTACTTCTTTGCGCAAACATAATTTTGATAGCCTCCACTAAACCCATTAGTGTATCAATACCGTAAAAGGGAATTTAATGAAATTGACGGAATCGACAGATAAATAGTTGTTAAATTTGTTTTGTTGTACAGGACTCAAAAATCTCCAATAGGTTTGGATTTATACTAATTCAAAGTACTGTTAACTTTTTTTCTGGGACACCTTGTATATGCTGATGGCTCTTGGGGATATGACAAGACGAATTTTTACCAGTGAAAGAAATTATACAAATGGCTTTCTTTTCGCACATCGCGTAGGGAAGAATATCAAGAGAGGACGAATAATAGTTTATCTGCTTTGGATGAAGACTCGCAGAGGCATGAGTATGGACCTATCTATATAAGCAGTGAGTAAATTTAAATTGGCTGCTATCTGGATGGGAAAACAAAAAGATAGGGACACGGGAAAAAGAGTTAGATGAAATGTATGGTAGGGTAAGAGGGAGAAAGTGGAAGAGAGGCTGAAGCTGATTGAGGGAAAGAGATAGGAGGTTAGATGGTAAAGATGCAGATAGAGAATTATGTATAAAACTTTAAGGAATTGTTAGCGTGCAATCTAGTCTGTATTTAAATGTGTAAAGGCACTGGGGTAAAATAAAATATTTAATATGGCAAGAATGATGTAAACATTGCAAGAGAAGGGAAAAACACACTAGTAGAAACGTCACACGAAGATAAGTGTGTCAAACATATGTAAATAAAGGGTTATACGAGGAAAAGAGACGTGAAATCAATTACAATACAACAATGAAAAAAAAAATCCAGAAATGAGACTAACATTTTTTAGCGGTATTATTTACGTAAATCACGAATATAACATCCGTCTCCTTCTATGACCCTCCAGGTACTCGTAAATTACCATTTTATACTTACGTTAAATACACTGATGGTTCCCTAGGGATTAAATACATAGAGGATTGGGCCAAAACCTCCAACTCTAAAAGTTAGTAAAGGATTTTGATATATTTTTAAGGATCTTTTCTAATGTATTTGTCAACCTAACCTATAAAATTTATGAACTGATACTGAATATTTTTTTTGTTATATGTGTCCAAATCCGGGGTAAACCTTACGTAACGCTTGATAATTTTGTGACTTATTATAAATGTTTCCTATTTTACTTTTTATTATATATTTGTTTTTGCTACTATTTTTATTATTATTCACATACTATAGTGTTTTTCTTTACAGGACACAGAGGTAAAATGCCTAAAGAATGCAAAGATTCCCTAAACAGTTTCTGTTATTTATGTGGATCAAACATATGAACATAGATGAAAACACATGTGTTAATTTGTGTTTATTAATTTGTATACAGAAATGGAGAATATATATATATATATATATATATATATATATATATATATATATATATATATATATATATATATATATATATATATATATATATATATATATCCTCATTAGACCCCTCGTACACTAAACTGTACTTTAGTTTTATCGGCATAAATGATTTAATAAGATTTCAGAGATAGAACTTTCTGTACTGCGTTGTATACCTTTAATCTTACGTCTGGCACCACAATTTTGTGAAAGTGTCGTACACCATGTCCTTACTTCAGCTTGTAATTTCTAGTAATCATAACGATGGCGTAAAGATCTAACCAGCTTATTGGTAACTTCCTTTATTTTGCCTTTAAAAAGTTTATTCGCTTAATTAGTTTTACATATAGATAGTTTAATAATATTTAGTACTTTAGGGAATGTTAATTATATAATTTCGTATTTATAAATAAGATTAAAACATTATCATATGAGTATTCTGTACACTGGGTCTATTCCATTATAAATGTTTCATGGGCTTACGCTCTTATTGAATTTATTTTAAAGGATAACTTTAGTATTATTTTAAGACTGTTAAAAAAATATGCTATTTACAGTAATTTACTTTTAATTTAATTTTAAGTTCATCTTATTTCCCTAAATTATTAAAATAATTTTATTGCTAATTATTTATACTAATAGTTTTGCATGATAATGAGATTTCTGAGGAGGAGCAAAGCAAGGATAAGTATGGAGAGTGAGACCTCTTCCTGACTCCATAAGATCTCATTGTCTTCGGTTGCCTAAAACCCGAGCGTTGGCTATTAATGAGCAAATGATACCATTTTATCGTGTAAGCTAAAACAATATGTATCCAGAAAACCTCTGAACCAGAAGGATTTATAAACTTTGTTCTTGCCACTCCTCAAGGTTTTGTTCTAGATTTCGAATTATTTAAAGGCAAGGAACATATGTGTAAAAAAGTAAATAATGTAGTGTCAACTATTGGTGATGTAGTTGTATTAAGATTTGCTGAAGGTCTTCCTGTAGGCTCAATGCTCTATTTTGATAGGTTTTTTATTCCATGCAACTTGTGGAAATTCTAGAAATCAGATTATGAAATACAAAGAAAAGTTCGAGTTAAAATTGATGAAATCGTGATTGTTAAGTGGTATGATAAGAAACCGATCATATTGGTATGTACTTGTTTTGTAGTTGAGCCAATAAATAAATGTAAAAGATGGGATAAGAAGGAAAAAAAATTACATTGAAGTACCTCAGCCTAACATTATAAAAAGTATAATGAATGTATGGGTGGAGTAGATTTGTGTGACAGGGCAATTGCTCAGAACCGAACTAAAGCTAAATCTAACAAATGGACTCTCAGATTGATATTTGACTTGTTAGACTTAACTTGCCTAAACTCTTGGGTTGAATACAAAAATGAAAAGAAGAAATTTTTTTCTGTAAAAGACACATTTCATTCACTTAATTTTAAATTAAGAGTAGCTGAAAGTCTTATAAGCAAAATGTTTAATGACTTTGAATCTTCTGGTTTATCAGATTCAAATGAGGAAAGCGCTTTGGGGATAGAACAAAAAAAAGTTATTCCACTTCCTATTAAACAAAGTAGAAAAACTAATCATTTGCCTGAAGGATGTAAAGAGAGAACCTGTTTTAGATGCAAATCTTGCAAGGTTTTCCTATGTTTAACACCTGATAGAAATTTCTATGCTAAATTTCATTCTTAAGTTTCATTTTATTTTATTTTTGGAATGTTTTATTTTATTTCTTAGCATTATTCCTTAATTTTGAATAGGCTAAATTTCTTTATATGGCTGGCTCACTGTATTTATATTTAGATATTTTTGTTGGATTTTATTGTGCCAATAGCACTGTAGAAGTCTAGGTACATCCATACATTAATGTATACATAAATACACCGACACAGCTGCGTGTCCTTCCCTTATTCCAAATTCGCCTTTCGCCTCGAATCCCTTCCACCCCTTTTCGCGCCTTTGAGTTAACCAAATTCGTGGTCGGCCACACAGGAAAATGTCTGCCTCCAAGGACACCTGCTAGCCGACGAAGGTATGAGTTTTTTCGCGCCGTCGTAAACCGTGACATAGGACGAGGAAAGCTCGGATGGCCCCGAGGTGTGAAGAATTTGGTCGGTCCTGGCAGCAGACAAAAGGTCTTTTGCGCAGCGATACGTATTTTATGAGAATTCAGTGCTCTCTCTCGATTTTTGCTCATGAGGGAAATAAAAGGAAAAATTCTCCCTGGAGTCAGGCAGAAGATCTTGGACCTACGTTGTGAGTGGAGTTAGTCCCTAAAAGGAAACAGTTCGCCTGCTTCGGGGAATTGGTTGTTGCCGTCACGGTACTTGTAGGTGCCAAACTTCGCGCAGAACCCCCCTTCCCATCTTCAGAGTCAGAGGTTACACAGTACCTTCCTCTGCGGATTACCCTAGATGTAGCTAGGTAACCATTTTGACTACCCACTCCAGGAGCCAATAATCGGAACGAACACTTCGAGGAGAAGAATTCCGAATTGAGTCACAGTCTGACTCGTCTTCGCTATCCAGTCTATGATCATTACATCAAGACGCCGGTCTAAGATTACCCACTATTCGGTAACCTCGGACGACCGGGCTAACGGTGAACATCGTCAGAAAAAGAAGACATTCACCTTCACTCTCCAAATACTTTCGAACTCCCAGGTATCGTTAATGTGAATTATCCCCTCCCCTAACTTTAACAGTTTAACCGTTAACTAGAATTTCCATCCCCAGCTCATAACCTCGATTATTTCAAGTGATTAATTCAGTGCTAAATTCCATAATATTATTCAATTCATTTTGTCGGGTGCAATTAAGACGCAAGCATCCTAGTACGTAGAATTCAAGTGTAATCCCCACGACATTATATAAACTTATTCATTCACTGTAAAGATTAATCCTATTTATATCTTTATACGCTGTTTCATATTTCTAATTCATGTATATTAAAGATTATTTTTGAATCTGTGTGTTTAACTATTTTGGACGATCCTTTGGCAATTAATAAGCAATCCACTCGGTTTTATTCTCAATATTTCATGAGTCCACCCATGAATGGCTTTGACTGAGTGAGAACACACTCAGGGGATCATTATCTTAATTTTCATCAAAAGGGACGCACCGGGTTTATTCCTATTCACCCGAAGTGGCTACGGTAGGTGTATTGGCTACACTTCACCTCCACTTCACCTTGGTGCGGGATTATAATATATGCCTAGGAAGTGGAACTGGGATTACCCACTCACTAAACCTCGACAAGCACTTTGTAATAAATAAATTTTATTAATTGAGACTTTGTTCAATGTCCTTTAACAATATTATGATATAAAATATAATAAATAAGTTATAATAAAAAAATCTATTTTACAGTATACTGTACATTTTTAATATTTTTTAACGAATTCAGAACTAATGCACAGTATACTGTACACTGTATAATTTACAAAGTAATTATATTTTTTTTAAAATAATTTTTTTCAGTTGATGTTTAGGTATGTCTGAATACTTTTTATACAGCAAAATTGAAAAATACATTCTACAATGTAGCCGGTGCTAACGAGGATATATATATATATATATATATATATATATATATATATATATATATATATATATATATATATATATATGCCAGGCAATGGCTTCGCTACTTTCCCCAAACGGGGAGAGTACATGTCAATTTGTCTCTATTAATTTGTATACAGAAATGAAGAATATATATATATATATATATATATATATATATATATATATTAATTTGTATGAATAAAATGTGACAAGTGGTCGTCGGACTAGCGCGCGTAGGCACAAATATACGAACACAAATGTTTCAATAAGAAGGAAACGAAGCAGCTAGGTAAACACAAATTCCAGCCAAAGAAAATTATGACACATATCTATCTGTAAAAGCTGGTCATAGAATGGAGTTCTAATTATCTGAAATATGTAAGCATGGTAAATACAGAGCTGTTCAGTAGCTCCGCCCAGGGGGTGAACTAATATGCCCAATGACAGAGGCTTTGCGGGTCTAAGCCACGCCCCCCTGTAAATGAAACTGTATATATAAGAGAGCAATGAGAAGAAATGTTAAAATACTCGAACGCATGATCAACTGCCGCCTACGGGAATACCTGGAAGAGAGGGACTGATTCTCTCCCCACCAATATGGGTTCAGGAGGGGCCAGTCCACTCAGGCGCACGTGACCATCGTTCATGACAGAATACAGAAAAAACGCTAGATACATCAAAAGACACTCTCCATCAGCAAGGACGTGTAGAAAGCCTTCGATAAAGTGTGGCACCAGGGACTCCGTTAGAAACTCGCTAACAATACAGGGTTACCTCTCTACACCAGAAGGCTCCTTTCGCACTACATTACTGAACGTAGATGCGTCAAAAAATACAAGAATACCCTCTCACAACCCTTCACACCACGCTCAAGCGTTCTCCAAGGAAGCGTACTGGCACCCACACTATACATCATGTACACAAACGACACCCCACGCCCACCCTGAAAACTGCTGTCACACATACATAGTGACCTTCGCCGATGACGAGACCATTCTCTTCAGCAGCCGTGGTCCAGAAGAAATCGCACTCCACGCACTAACAATACTAGACGATAAGACAGATTACGAGGATAAATGGCTGATTGCCTCGAATCCTCAGAAGACACAGATGACACTCTACTGCGCAAGAGATCGCTTTATGCACAACCTACAAATCTTCTCACACGCACCAGACATGAACCATGTTAACCCAACAAGGCTCAAATACACACAACGTACAAACCCCTTGGGGAAACTTTTGATAAGACCCTCAGGTTCAATATACACCAGAACATAACACAAGCAAGAGCCTTACTTACAAACACAACGCTGAGCAGGATTTATCCAGCGGGAAAAAAACTATATTTACACCTTTACAAAACACTTGGGCGACCTATTCTCACGTACGACCTACTGTTACTCGTATCCGCGATTGACACGTGAAAGCAGAAGGCTCAGCGCATTTAGAACTCTGACCCGAAGCTCGCTTGCCGCTCTTACTTTTCTTCGAGAATGGCCACTCTACACGACAACAACAAATTAGCACCCTTCAACACATATGATCCCACCAGACTCACAAAACAACTCGGGAAACTCGCCAGAGACCCATTATACACCGCACTACATGTAAGAAGGCATGCGATGGCACCGCGATACCCCATGGCCCATGACCACCATGAAACCCATACTGTTCTTCGCATACACCAAAGGCATCATAAATAACGTGTTTCCGACTAAGCAAACACGCTCTCCTTCCTTACCAACCTCACGAATACCTCGAAAACAATCTAACCACACAACGCATCGGTGTCTAGCCACCGACCTATCAACTCTTCCAAAACCTTTTCCTCTAGGACTATCTGTTCGCCTGTGTTACACAGTGATCCCTCTCTGTTCTTTCCCTACACAATCATCATCATCAAGAATTGTCGTCAGAGTGCACGCTCCCAGGCCGCTCGCACGCAAGGATATTGAGCTCACTGACTCGAAAGATCTAGCCTACGCTACTTTCGCACTTTTCATCGCTGGAATCTGAGAGAAGAGAAGAATCCAAAGATCAGTGAATTTATAAAGGCATTTTCGACCAACCAAGCAACATCGAAGATGAACTCTCCCTCTCTCAATCACCCTCACTTTCCTTACGGGGGACTTAAGAAAAAGAATCTTTTCCTTGACAGTCATAAACATATGTATGGCTGATTAAACTCATCACCCCCTCTTCCTATCATTTGACAAGGCATAATTTGAGGCGATTGGGAAAGCAGGTTTGTGGACTAGCCCACTGTGGAACCTTTCGTCATAGGCACCCCAGACAAAAGGCGATTCTGCTACCGTTGGGGAAGCGTCTTCTCTATCTTTAGCGGCCCAGCCAGGACCCTAGAGGGACACACAACCGTCTCTATGTATGCCGGACGCAGCATCTATAACCGAACCACAGGAGGAGCTGCACCCCGGGTCGCGCTAGTTGATTCTATCACCACCCCCATCCATTCATCATTTCATCCAAGCAGTTAAACCGGCCACAACAAAGATTGTGAGAGTGGAGGGATCATTCTCTTTTTACTTATTCATACAACAATAAAGTAAAACTTTTTTACCCAGGAAAGCACAGTTAAGAAGATAACTAAAAAGACCGCCAGAGAGAAGGCTCCCCACGAGCCACAATGGAAGACCACGAAGGTGCGATGAGGGTACCTCTTCGTATCGTCCCCAGGAAGGAAAAACACACGCGTGAAAGGACCCTGCAAATGATCTACGCTGAAATAAGAGTATTCTACTCAGACTTAAAGATCAATATAGTTGATATGTGGCACTTTGTGACACATAAAAAGACCTGGACCTCCTCCTAAGTGAAGATGCAGCGAAGAAACTAGAAAAAAAAGGTCTCTTCCCCCGTACACCCGCAAACGTAACAACAAAAAGATCCATCATATGCCCAAAGCTCGATCCATGGGTCAGCGCCCACTCAGCTACGGAAATAAAGGAGGAATTAGAAAAAGAACAAAATTGGGCCAGAATTAAAGATATCGTGAAATTTAAAAACTAGACCAGCGAAGAACATCAACAAGTCTTCAAAATCGTCTTTGGGACCACGGAAAGGCAAAGAAAGCGGCAGAAAACGGCCTGCTTGCCTTTTATACCAAAATCTCCCCAGATCAGGTCGAAAGAGAGATGGTTGTCTCGATTCAGGTTTGCTTCAAATGTTACGCCTTGGACCAGCACGCAACCAAAGATTGCCAATTCAATGGGAAAGCTTGCTTCGAATGCTCGAGCAAAGACCACCTGTGGGACTAATGCAGAGCAGCCGAAAAAAAGTGCCTGAACTGTGGAAACGGTCACAGAACTCTTGCAATGTCTTGCCCACAAAAAAAGCAACTAATAAAGAAAAAGAAAGTCGAACTATAAGAAGAAAAAGAAAAAAAGGAACACATCATACGCCCCTGCAACGGTATGAAAACCAACAAGAGTACCTAGTCCACAAACCACCACCGTGAACATTCAGGGAAACATGCGGCCAGACCTCATCCTCTGCATTATGCATGCTCACTTTGTGAATATTGCAAAACCTGGTTCGTATGCTACCGAACTAAACATAATGCTTGAAAAGAACGGCCTAAAGAAAATGTGGTTCCCCGACAACCCTTCCTCAAGCGAAATAAATAACAAATATGAGACCAAATGAAAAGGAAGAAAAAACGGATAACCAAGAAGAAAATCAAATGGAGACCGACGAGGAAACCAACGCAGACACTTCTGACGAAGAGATTGCAAAAGCCACAAGAGAGATTGCACTAAAACTGGAGAAAGAAAAACAAAAACATCAACTAAATACCCAGGCACTCAACATTAAATTATACGGCACCCATGCAAACCTCTTGCCCAAAACCTGCAAACAAAAAGAAATCGTAGAAGGATTGGTCAAAGGAAGGTATAGATGGGACTACGAAGCAGACGCGGACGAGACAGAAGTCCACAATGCTCTAAAACAAGGAATGATCTTAATTGTCCCTGGTTTATGCTACAATATCTCCAGCGACCAGTTTAAGAAAAAACGATCTGGCCGCATCTGTTCCCCAGCAAGAACCGAGAGAATTAAAGCAGAAAAAGAAAGCAGCAATTAAACCAATCATGTTCACGTATCAACGCAAACTAAAAATATTTAGCTAAACGTAAATGGCTGGATGACAAAAAGAATTATTTACTCAAATATAATTAAACAAGAAGACCCAGATATAGTCATATTAACCGAACATGGTATCAACACTGAATTAGAAACAATTAAAATACCAAATTATAGGATCATATCTGCCAACCATACCCAAACCAGATTCGACAGTGTATCAAAAGGGATGAAAATGGGGATTCCCTACAGCAAAATAAAAGATCTAGATGAATCCTACTTAGCAGTAAAAATCAAAATGACTATAGGAGATCTGGTAATAACCGGAGGTTATCAACACCCAAGACGCTCGTAATAGCCGTTCCAATTTTTTAAAACTCTTCCGCCGAACAAGCTTTACAATTCTGACAGGAGATCTCAACGCCAGATGTAGAACAGCAGGATACACAAACAACATGAACGGCACAAGTAGAACCCTAGAACTACTGAGGCAAAGAAATATAGACCAAAGAGAAGGAGGACCAGACTTCGGAACGTTCATATCCCACAGATCCTTCACTACCCCAGATATAGTTCTTCCCATCTCAAATTTTAACCTCAATCACCATCCTGAGCCCGGACCCGTAACCTCGTCCGATTAACTTAGTATGGTCACAACTATATCCACCTCTCCCATCCAAATTAAGATACCGCAAAGGAAATTAGTCGGCAAAACAGACTGGGCCAAATATAAAGATTTCTTAAGTACAATAAATACCAGAACTTTTAATAATGAAGAAACAAACGTAATAGGGATAGAAATACAAAAGATAAGAGAAAAAATAATAGAAGCCGATGCAATATATACACTTTAATAGAATACATAACCCTCCCTGCACCGATATGAGAAGACGAAATTAAAGAGAAAATAGAAGAACTTAAAACATTGACAAACAAATAACGGAACTGGGTAATACGATGGAAAAATATAATAGGCTAAAAACCATTAGAAGACAATTGGGGACAATGATAAAAGAAAAAGAAAACCAAGTATGGAATAATATCATCAAAATATTGATATCGAGAGGTATCTCCCCAAATTTTGGACCCAAATTCGTAGACTGCGAGGAACCCAACCAAAAGAACTAATAATGATCAGAGTGCAAGATAGGGAAATTCAGCAAGATGCAGAGCTTTCAAATCACTTCAGAAGTTACTAGGAACAAATCTTCTCGATTTCATCAAAAGAGAACCTCGACTTCGATAGAGACTACGAAGAAGAAATAGCCCCAACAATTGAGAATCAGCAAGAAAACATCGAGCTATACGCACAGATTGACAAGGAGAGACCAGTCTGCTCGGAAGAGGGACTGCTGCTAACAATGGCTGAGTCCTTTAAACAGAGGACTCCAGGATTAAATGGCCTAACAAAGGCGCACCTGACTAATGCACCAAACAACGTGCACGTAGCAAGCTTAAGGATCTTCAATGCCTCTCTAAACTCTGGATATTACCTCCAGGCCTTCAAGACGGCCAAGATGATCTTCTTGCCGAAACCGGGTAAACGCAAACACCGCATCAGCCTAGAAGAGCTGAATTCTTCCTTCAACCTCGTGTGGGCAATCATGAGGAATGGGTTAGGCCACAACGTGTGTGCGGCTTTCAGGTCTTGCCTGGAGCGCAAGCTCGCCGCCAGAGGTGGTTACATTTATTCATATTACAATTGAAAAATTTTTTATATGTTAAAACAATATAAACGTATCTAACTGAATCAAAATTATATTTGTGTCATTTAATGAGAGCGTCGTAATGAGTCTAAAAGAAACATTTTGGCAATACATAGATGTAAAAAGTGAGTTAATTGTGTAGATAATTTGATATTTAGTGATATTAGATTTATACGTTCGTCTTTTGCAGTCGCTATATTTAAAGTATGAATATAGTGTTTACTTTAAATAGTAAAGGTAAAGATGATCAAATTAGGATAGCAAAGTTATAAAAGAAAGAAAGATTCAACTATGATGTATCCGATAGTGAATGCTAAATGAATGCGGTTGAATTTGTATGAATTTACTTTAAATATACTGGTATCAACATTAATAGGAGTATTAGATTGAAGAAAGACAGATAAAGCGTGTGAAGAGTGAAATCTGCAATTTCAGAGGAAGGTTACGTGTGAAAAAGTTAGATAGAGTGAAGACCAAATGGGTAGGATGTATGTAGATATTGTAATGGGAGAGAGATTAACAAGAGTAAACACGTAATCTTTGGCTTGTTATGAAAATAGTCTGAGTAATAGATTATATGGGAGTGACTGTGCACCCGGGCAATGCATTACACGATTGCACAAATGATGGAGATTAGGTGAGTCAGATATTTAAAATAAGAGAGGAACTTTGATATTTTAATACCTATAGGGATGTAATATCAGCAGGATCAATATATGGGGCTGACGAGATCATAGAGATGAATAGGATAAATATTGTCAGATCTTCAAGGAGATAGCATAAAAGTAACGCCCGCTAAAGATGAGGATTCACAATAATAAGGCAAAAATAACATCAAATACAATATATAGATCAAGAAAAACGAGAGGCATTCCCAGATGAAATGGGGGAGGCCCGTTTCCCTTAATACTCTGATGAGCAGCACCAATTCACTTCCGAAATGAGATAAAAGAATAACGGAGGCACGCCTCCTCAAAAGACTGTCATATCACAATCTGGTGTACAAGAGCCGATAATCGTATCGATAATAAGACAGGTACCACTTAGGAAGCTGCCAAATATGGGGTGCAGACTGAGAACCTAACAATTCTTCGCTCAAGAATTCGGAGAAGCGTTCCAACAAATGGCCGTGCTCTCTGAGCGTGTCTTATTTTAACTGGATAGAAATGACTCGATACCATAAGGACAGAGTAAAAATAAGGCTACTGCAAAAGTGGAGGTGGAATGGACCGCCCCTTTATATTTCAGTTTACCTACTCTCATCATAACTTCCATGCAGTCTAAAAGGCTATCCTGATTCCTTACATGAAATCAGTGTTGGAAAAAGTGAAACCCCTTTCAGGTTTCTTCGAAGGTGCATTTTGCTTTCACACTTCACCAGCGAGCTCCATCCAACAAACACACCAGAAAGCAATTTCTAACCTCTCTAAACTTGCAGTAGCAAGGTCGTTAGCTCATAGTAAATGAAAAGGGATGTAAATATTTCAATAACTCAAAGGATTAAAATACGATCATCTCCGAAAAGCTCACGAAGAAGGTTATTTTGTACAAAGTTATATTTTAATTAGTTCCTTGGTGAAGAAAGCTACAGCGTCCGGAAGAACTTTGCCTGCTTGAAATAAGCTCGAAATAACAAAGGAAGTGTTGTTGATTGAGGAGTCGCTTACCGACCGCATACAAAGGCTTAAACCGCGCAGGATGCAAATCGAGTGGCAGCTTCTCAGCATCGACAATTATGCTCACTAAAAGGCAAGTGCGGAAAGCACCAGAGTTCAAACGAAGAGCAGAATGGTGTGGTCGATCGAATCTACTATCCATAATAAATGCTTCCATGGAAAAAAATTACGTTCTTACCGTATAAAGGCCTTGGTGACCTAAGTAAGGTGAATACAAGTAAATGGTAGCCATATCCACAACCTAAGTACTGAAAGCCTTATAATGTGGAAAGGCCATAGAGTGGGTTGGATGTTTTTGTTACATTCCTGCATTATTCACATACCCTTTTCATTTTTCTGTCTTCATCTTTATTTTCATGATTTATCCCTTTACGCACTCGCATTGGGATGTCAGGCGCCTGAAGTTTCATTCTCTGCCCCGAGGTGAGTAAGAGAAAATGTGGTTATATTTCTTTAATAATCTTTACCTTCTAGGTACACTACTTTTCTCATATCTCTCTTTACAAAGATTCTAGGGGGCTACACCCTATTGAGCATTTTCCCTGCAATTCATGTCGAATTTATTATTGACCAGTAAACCAGCGTTGTACCTATTTAAAACAAGTTTCTGTGCAATATAATCTTTTTGTCAAATGAAGAACTTCAGAATTTTATAGAGTAGTGATTTAAGTGATTACACTTTAATTCAAATGCTTTCTCCATTCCTATTACTCCATTATACTTAAAGAAGTTTCTCACAGAAATTATTATATTGTTACTACCTTATTCTGTCGTTTAGGTCTGTGTTTTATCTAAGAAACTCTATTCATATAGCTAAAGATTTGTATAAGTTAAGGTTCTTAAATTTACATCTAAATCTAAATACACAATTATTTTTTAACTAAAATCATAGCAAAAAAAATCATACAAATAGAATCTTAATTTATAATACCTCATTCTTTACAAGCCCTAAATTTAACAAAGTATTATATTTTGTTTATCCATCGCCATCTCCTTCATTTTTTATGCGAATATTTTTCCAAATATACTACTTTTTTATCCAGCTTAGTTTAATTATATTCCAGAAATTTTCCAAAGATTTACTGGAAGTGTTTTAGGGGAAATACTTTAGTTCAAGAAATTTAAGTCTTCTTTTCAGAATCTAATTTTTTGGCATTTCAAAGGATTATAGGCGCGAATAAAATATAGGCTTTAAAATCTCTTCGTACCTATATTTTTTTACTTAATCAAGTAAAGTTTAATAAAGGTTTATATGGCCTTAAAAATGCTTTGTCTTGTATACCACTTATACCAAAGTTTCTAACTTAGCACAAATGAATTTTTTTTTAATTCGACAACTTCTTTGACTTACAAAAATACGATTTTCCTCTTTAAGTAAGGAAATATTACCTCAAAACTTCAATTTTATGCCATAATTATGTTGTGAATGCGACATCGAAATACAAGTTTCTAAGCAAAAAATGCCAACAACTCCTCTATTTAAGGTTTCGTCTGATAGGAGAGATGATATTTAATTGGAATTTAATTAAGAATGAAATCGCACGCTCTTTGCGTGCTTCTCTCTCATATTTTTCTTTCATGGCGAATTGTGAATGAAGTTTGATTAGGACGGATGACGTTTTTAATTTACCTTTGTTTTCTAAGACCATTCGACGATAATATAGCTAATATATTTTGCTGAACATAATAGGTTGTAGAGTTTCTGTTTCTTTCATTATACTTTACCTTTAATGTATTTAGATTATAGTGGTATCCAGCCTCGTACAAGATTTAATCACCAAATACTCTTTTTGTAAAGAGCAATCAACATATTTCCTTATCTCGAAAAATGTAATTTGCGACATAAAGTCAATCTAAAATTATATTATTAACGTTTTTTATTGATTTTATATATTTTTCTAATAATAATTGAACAACATAAATTTCATAAATTATACCAAAGTATAACAAAGTTTCATGCTATTTATTTTATCCTTTTTCAGGTCGTTTAAAATATATTCATTTCAGGTGGTCTGCAAAATGTAACGTTGAAGATTGTTTGGATTATTTTAAGGGAATATTCATATTTCATGGTTGCTAATTCAAAATTTTCATACATTCTCGCATAGCAATGAAAGAATGTACATAACCTTTCATTGTTAGGCTCAATAAATTAAAACCTCTTCTTTTTTACTTCAAAATCAGGCCTGTAGTTTTTCCGTTATTGAGTATTTGCTAATCTCTCGATGCAACATCCAGTAATGGTCGGTCATCATATTAACAGTCCATTTCCATTAGATTTCAATAGAATAATTTCCTTGTCTTACCCTCAAAGTACCAAGAATTTACGTAAAATAATTCATAGTAAAAATTTAACTTTCTGAATCTCCCTACAAAGCTTTTATATTCGTATCTTTGTAATTACCCCAAATATTCTTTATCAGATCTTACTTGCTAATCCAACCATCTTTTTCAGCCTCACTGACAGTTTTCGAAGTTTTTATCATTGACCAGTCCCATTATACCTGGTCTAAAAAAGAAACTTTCTATAAATTTGGCATCTAATACACCACGAAAATTTCGGCACAAATGCTTGAAATTCTCTCAATCGTGGAAAAAGCTTTCACAATTTTCATCTTTAAGCCAAGTCTTTTAGGTACTTGTCCCAAACTTTATACAAGGACATTCTTTGTTCCTACTATATCTTCACCCTTACTTGGCCATTCGTTTTGAAACAAATGGAGGTTCTTGGCCTTATCCTCTAACTTACATAAGGAATTGCTTAGCCTGATTGTTTTTCAAGTAGCAAGCAAATTATTTTGAACTTACCACAAATCATCCATTTGCGATATTTCTAATTTATCTTTTCTAAAAAGTAACACCATTTTCTTACAAGTATTCTTCATGATCGTTGAGTGTTCAAAATGAATTGAAGCATATTTACATCATTATACAAGAGAATGCTGTGATATTTCCTTTTAAAGAGACAATAAACTTTCTCAGAATTAATTAATGGAAGGTTTTTCTATTTATAAATATAGGTATTTATAGATAAAGGATTCATCTTTCATTTGTTTATTATTTCATATTCCTAACTGCAGTGATATTGAGATATTGCTTCTCTAAACAGTGCAATTATTTTTATATTTTTTTTTGGGGGGGGGGGGGGTCATCTTGTATATTTCGGGAGGTACGATTTCGCCACCCTCTCCAAATCTACGCTCTTACCCACCCAGGTTTTATTACACTGGATGTGCTTTGAGAATAACGTTAGGCATCCGCATTCTTGAAATACTGAAATTCCTAACACACCAGGAATCACGCATGTAAGGCATCTGTTTACAAAAGTGGCTATTTTTTTCTCTCAGTCTCTTTACGAGACAATCTTTGAGCTTAATTTTTCGAGGTACCGTTAGTAATGTTTCCGATTTTACCAGGTACTAAATCCAAATTCCAGGACAGAATACTCATAAATATAACCTTTTAAGAAATTCGGCACCCACCTTGATAGAGCCTACGAGTATATCTGGAGGTGTTTGTACCCTTCCGGCTCTATATCCTCTTAGAGATTTCTGTCTAACTTATCCAAATGCATATCCTTAAATAATACAATGTAATAGATAAATATATTTCGTTAATCAGACATCGTCACGCGTCATTGATAGAAGCATTCGTCACACATTGCATCAAGAGGTTATAAGCATCCGACATACGCATTTTACTATGACTGCGGCGAATTTATTTAGATAAGAGCAAAAGGAGACTTTGTAGAGAGATCTGCTAAAATGTGTGATGCCTGCAATGCATATTACGGCATGACAGTTGGAGATCAAGACAAACCCTGGGCACCGCATTTCACCTGCGAGCTCTCCTGCAAAAGAATTCTAGAAGGTAATATATACATATATAAAAATAATGAGTTTTGATTATCTAGATAGTGGATTTTGTTTACATTTTTGATAACACTAAGTGAAAGGTATTTGTGTATTTATAGCTATGTTTTTATTTTGGTTTTTACAAGATGGTACAGAGGAGAAAATAGAGCTATGAATTTCGCCATCCCACGAATTTGGAGAAAATCAACTGGCCACTCAATCAATTGTTCTTACTGCATGGTGAACCCTTCCAAATGTCGAGCAGGAAGAAATTCGCCTGTTATCATGTATCCAGACCTTCAGTCATCTATTGCGCCAGTGCCACACATTTAGAGCTCCCCGTACCCACTCCTCCTAAAAGAGAGCAACAGTTTTTAGAAAAGATAGGCAGTTCAGAATAGGATAAAGTCATTGAGGAGAGAAACCCATAATACCCCAACTAAAAAGATATCATCGCCCTTGTCAGAGATCTTGGTCTCACAAAGTCTAATGCTAAGCCTTAAACTTCGAGACTCAAGCAGTGGGATATTTATATGACAGTGTGCAAATATCAGGTCAGAGAAAGAGTCACCCTGTTTTGAAAGCTTTTTTAAACGTCAAGATAATCTTTGCTTTTGTTACAATAAGACAGGTATGTTTGAGGCAATCGGAATCGCCTGCAACACCAAAAAGTGGTGCCTATTCATTGACAGTTCGTGCAGGAGCCTCAAAGCAGTTCACCTTCATAACGGAAAAATGTATCCATCTTCTCTATGTCCTAAAGAGATTTCTCCTTACAAATTATATGGTGGAGAAGTCTCTTTGTTTTTCTCTTCTTAGTAACACCAAATATCATGAGGGCCCACAAGCACCTAAGGTTTAACCTAGAGCCTTAAGAAATATTTTGCTATAACGCGGTCTAAAATTATAAAAAATCTATTTTAATCATATCTTTCATAACAGTTGCCAGAGAAAACTCAATATTTCCAAAATTGGTGTGAGATAAAGATAACCTACATGTATATTTGGACGAATAAATTTATCAGAAAAATGATCGGAACGACTTCTGAAACAAATTTCTTTGGGAATATTCCTATTAACTTATCAGTTGAAAATATTTCTATAAGTAATTAATATTAGTTTGGAGGTCTTTATTCTCGATGATATGTTGAAATTTGCCATAGTAAAGAACCATTTGTTGAAATTTGCGCAGCAATGTTTTTCTATTAATCTTGAGTAATTTCCTCAAGTTAGTGAACTGTTCAAGGATCCCACTCTTTAGACCCTCTCTGAGTGTTTTTCATTCATTTTCCATAGGTGTCAGGCATGGACTCTCTGATACAGGTTTATAATATTGATGTTCTCGTCGTCCAGGAAGGTATTCATGATTTGACCATGTGGAAAGGAGTTATCCTGCATGAAATTGCAGGTTGAGTTTTAGAGGTTGGCTGAAGGGTGCCTAGCATGCTGTGCCAGAAATTGCTTGTAAACATGTACAATCACTGCCTATCTTGAATACATAAGTGGCCAAGTCTCTTCTGCCGATACCCACCTCCTAAACTAGGCCAATCTCCACTATCCTTATATTCTTTTAGTGAAATTGAAGGGAAATCTTTTGCCTGTTCTGGGAAGAACGAACTTCCTGCCACCGGAGCCGAACTACTTTACCTTAGATTCCTCAGTAAGTTGGGATTGAATCCATTAGTAATTCTGGTACGATCAGCTTGAGAAAAGGGACGTAGGCATGACAGATTTCTTGGATATGCTACCCAGACTTATACGACATTGAACTGAATTTGTTTGCTATTAAAACAATGATGGTTCTCACTACAAGAGAGTTAAGCGCCCCTTAATTTTAGACACTTAAAACTTTTCTACTAAATTCATATTTTATTGTTTTAAAATTAAATAACCTTTACCCGTAATTAGTTTATAACTGTATGTTATTTTACACCAATTTTGAAGTGCTTGTATTTTTTTGTAAAGTTTATGGAAGAGTTTGTGTTAAAATCTATGACAAAAAACAATTTTACATCTTTGGTATTACTTCTAATACAGAACACACTAAAAATGGTTGGATATCTCACAATTCGATGATTCGTAAAAATAAAAGAATACATTGGCCGAAAGTAGAGTAAATCACAATCATTCTCAAATACACACCCCTTTATTGTTTTATAAAAACAAATATAATATAAAAAATTCTGTTGATAATAAATAAAAATCAATATAAACAAAAACTAAAGTTTAATATTTAAACAAGTAAAAATTATCCATTATACGTCAAAAAATATTAATCAAACAAATAGTAAAAGAAGCTATTAATTAAGCCCAAAGACTACGATTTTGAGAGTAAATTACACCTTATGATGGAGCTGGGTTGCAGAAAGAAGAAAAGACATGTAATAGGGAGGAAAAATATCATTTGTATCATACTATGTCAGAAGATTAACAAAAAATGTCTTTGATGTGAAAAGGTTATGAGACAGGAGTTTGGTGGAGGCTCCTTTAATTTGAATGATGTAGTTTCCATTCATTTCGATTAGAAAACTATAAGTATACATATATATATATATATATATATATATATATATATATATATATATATAATATATATATATATATATATATATATATATATATATATATATATATATATATATATATATATAAATATATATATATATAAGTAAAAGAACTCAATGGCGAGTTATGGTATATAATAGTGAAATCACTGTATAGGAGATAAAATTTTAATTTACGAGACTAGTTTCAGTATGTAGTTTTTGAAAAACTACATACTGAAACTAGTCTCGTAAATAAACTTTTTACTCCTATACAGTGCTTTCACTACCATATATATATATATATATATATATATATATATATATATATATATATATATATGACCAAGGTCAATGATTGAATTATTTCAATCAGTAATAATAATATAAGAGTCTGCCGATGAGTTTGAAGCCTTAGCCTTGTCTAAAGTTGACTATCTTCGCATGCAGAATTTATTTTCCATCTGCCTAGCCCCCATTAATTAATTTTAAGTAGTTCACACGTGTAAACAACATCAATCTTGCCTTTCAATGCGAAAAAACTTTACGAAATAGTCTGCCTAAAAATAGATCCACCTATAAAGACCAGTGGGTTTATTATATCCCTAGCAAATCTTGCAATCAAGTATATATTGGCGGAGGCAGCAGATTCGCAAAGAGAATGAAGGAAAGTAAATTCAAAATGTGACGTGGATCTCTTTTTTTTCTATTTTTTTTCTCCACTTTTCAAATGAAAACCATATAATTGCCATTGATAATGGAAAAATAATTTATAATTCTGACAATTACATACATAGGTTTTAAATTGAATAGGCGCTTATAAAGAAAATTCCAAAGTTGGAAACTTCCGATTGGCAATTCAACATTAATACCTTGATAAGTAAGAGATTTATACTTGCTTTACTCAAAAAGGCCACTGCTACCCCATATAGCCCCGTCCCCCTAATCATATTCCGACTTTTAAATTTGTGTTTCCCTAAATTAAGCATCTCTGTATTCATTAGTCCCCTCAGCAATTGGCGATGACGGAAGTTTCCGTCGAAATATGGTTTCGTGAATAAATTGATCCTAACAATGTGGTTCCTTTCCTGTATATATATAATTTACGGATTAAATGAACGGGGAAACTAGATTTCTTTTCATTTCTTGCAGCTATTAAAATACATACTTGTTCAAAACCAAAATGGTAAAGATGAGTTTTTGCACTAAAACACATCTAGATTGTATGCCTAATATTTTCCTTATATGAAGAAGTATCTTTCATAAATATCGGAAGGTTCTGAAGAAAATCCTTAAATATATTACTACTTGTATCATTAATCACGGCTGAAATCAACCTTTGATCTTAGCATATAATTTATCCATGAATAGATCATTTCCTTTCTCACATCTCCTTTTGATTTCACAGTAATATTATTGCTCTCAGTCACACAAACATAGAATATTTATATCATCTGCTCACTTCTATCTTATCAATTCAGTCAAGTAATCATTAAACCGCAGTCGCTTCTCTGCCAAAATTTTGATCACAACATAAAATCTTGATTCCTTGAAGACTTATCCATCAAATGTTATTGTGCCTTAGACCCAACATATTTGTCTCATAAGGGCTTTATTTCATTGTTATTTTTACATGACTTCCACCGCTAGCACAGAAAGGGGGGTACTATATATTATTCGTACCTCATGTGACTGCATTCCTTCCCGTTTAACCGGTTCCCTCGGGATAGCCTGACAGAAAACGCAGCCCCAATTAATGGGGAACATTAGGTGGGGCCTTCACTGCAGTCTACATGATCAAAGGCTTTCTCTCTTAATATTCAAAGCGGTAGAAACGAGCAAATGACATCTTGGAATTCATCGCCTGACGGAGGGAGAAAGATAGATGGAAAAATATTTCTAACGAAATGAGAAACCACTTGAAATATTTACTGTCATCAACGATGTTATTCTAGAGTAATTAAATGATTGAATTCTAGCGTTTGTTCTTATGATTTTGTAGAAGCGAGAGGAAATTTACTCCATTTTCTTATGTAAACTGGCCAAACAACTCATTAATGGCGGAAAGAGTATTTTAAAATTATCTTAATTATAAGGGAGATAAAATTTTTTTTTTACAATTTACTAAAATGGACATAATTGAAAACAATTAAAAAGGATTATAAAAAAAATTATCAGCCAACTATCAGGAAAATTATTGACCATATATTTAATAAGCAACTAAAACTAGGTAAACAATAAAATTAAGCACTAAAAACATATATACTACGACTAAAACGAATAGATGAAGAAACTACTATAAATTATTTGGAGTCAAATAAATTTATAAAGTAAATGTGATAATAATGTAAGGCACCCTCAAACTTCCTTTTCTTGTGTATATTATTGCCGATTATTGAAAGCTTTTTTCGATATCAGAGTCAATATCTGAGCTCCCAATGAATCTTCCTCATGTTGCTTGATTAGAATAGCGTTTAATTAAGAAATACGAGAGTGAAATTTTAGGTATTGTTTCGTACTACTTTAGCAACGTATTTTTCTTTGGTTTGTCATGGTTTCTAAAATACAACACATACGTGGAGTTACTTAAAATGAGCTATGCGTGTAACTGAAGAAAGTATTTTAGGGAAATTATTTTTTTGATTTTTTATAGTCTTTAGGGGAGCTTCAAAATGCGTGATCTCCAAGTTAGAGGCCCAAGGAGTTTAATCAATTTGCCGGTGGTCTAAGCACACGTGAGCTACATAAAGATATGCATATACATTTAGGTATATAGCACCTACACAGGTAAAATATAATCATCAATATATACAAATTGCTAAACAATCTAATGGTGAGAGCTTCTAGCTCCCACTATTATAAAAGTCAAATTGAATCAAATTCCCTAAAATACCAAATGAATGACAGCCTAATTCTCTTTGAGTTAGAACAGCTATTTCTGTTTAAAGATGTTTTAAAAAATACCTCTTTCCAAAACCTTAAACCTATGAATAAAATCAAAAGTTGTCCAATAGCATATTCCTTTTGTATTTGGATATGAATCAGAATTCAAGCGAATCAGGCAAAAAAGGGAAGATGGTCGCTTGATCAGTAACAAATAGGTTAGTTCCTTTACTTCAAAATCATGAGCCGCTTTTATTCTAGAAAATGTAAAGAAATTTAACGTTTATTTAATACGATTATTAAAGGTAAATTCTTAAAGACAAGGTCACAACAAAAGTAACAACCTAAATACAAGAGATTTATGAGGTAGTCCAAAAAGTAATGGCGTTTTTATCGTGCAAGGTTAAGGAAAAACAAAGAGATGAGATGAATTATTAGTTTATTTTTTATCAAAGTATGTTCCATGTGATCGAATGCACTTTTGGCAGCTTATTGAAATTTCTTTAGGTCTTTACTATAGAAATTTTCATACCTTGACTCAAAAAAGTAATCGGATTTTTCACACAATGCTATCTATATATGTATATGACAAACCAACCAACTAAATCAAGTTGTAGTAAGGTTTAATTTTTTTTTCGGTGGTACATAACTCTGTTTTGTCCAACACTTAAATCTGGTTATTTTGAATTTAGTGGCTTTTAAGTCAAGATGAATAAGAAGGACATTAGCTTAATTTATGTTTATGAGTTCAAACTTGGAAAACATTTGATGAAACTGCATGAAATATCAACGATCCATTTGGCCAAGGATCTGTTCTTGTTCGTACAGTACCGTATCGGTTTCATAACTTTCGAAGAAGAGATGAAAGACTTACATACTTTCAACGTCCAGGGAATAATGGATCCTTTGAAAATGACACACTAAGAGAGACATTCAAGACAGATTCTCGTACAATAGTACATAAATTCGTTGAAACAATTGCAGTAAGTAAATCATGCATTTCCACTCACTTGAACTAAAATTAGAAAAAGAAAAAGAATGGATAAATTTGCAAGAAATGATAGAGGACCGACAAAATCGAAATACCAGTTTGATCAACCTTGTTGCCAATTACCCGAAATCAAACATTTTTAAAAAGTTAGTTACTCATGATAAAAAAATGGATTCTTTTCAACAACATGAAAAGGTCTGCACAGCGACATTACCGACAAGAACAACCGAAACATATTTCCAAATCCTACTTTTCATGAAAAAAGTGCATGGTGGTATATGGTTAACTGTATCTATGAATATCCATTATAACTTACTAAACAAGGTGAACTATTACATCAGTGAAATTCTCTCAGTAATAGATGTAATGCATAAAAAGTTGAACGGAAAACAACCAGCCTTAATCAATGGCAAAGGTCCTATTCCCCTTCAAGAAAATCCTCGTCCACATGTGGAAATGATGACGCTTCAAAAATTAAACGACTTAGGAATTGAAGTCCTGCCTCATCCACCTTATTCTCTCAACCTCGCCTTCTCCAGACCTTTATATTTCTAAACATCTAACAGCCTTTTCTAAAGAATAAACGATTTCAAACACAAGCAGGTGCAGATGAAGTTTTTAAGAACTTTCCTAACTCGAGGCGGGAAAACTTAAACAGTAAAGGCAAAAATAATATTGTACTTCTTTGGCAAAAGTGCATTTGATCACATGGAACCTACTAAAAAAATAAAATTTATTTCGTACACCACCCAAAAAATAGTAGTTAAATATTAGTAATAAAGAGTTATTAAGCGCGATATTGGCCAACTCTTTTCATTGTTTCTATTGCCTACGTCAGGGATTCTTCTGAGCCTAAACATGATTTATCTGGTTTTGTTGCTTTTATTTTATTCTTTTAGGAGGTTAATCGTTTTACGTAGATTAGGTTAGATTTTTTTTTAGTTCTAAGTGTTGTATATAGGTTAGTTAAATTTACTTAATTAAGCAGAAAACTGGTAAAATAAATGTAATAAGTGGTTATGTTTGAAAGAGCGAGCGTGAGGCCAGTTCATATCATTTTATGATGGGTTTGCAGATAATTTTCTTTTCAGTTTTTACGTTATTCTAGCAACTTTCTGCTTAATTAAGAAAAAGAAATTAACTTATAATCATCCAATAAAACTCAAACTCCAAAATCGGCCGCAAAAACGAAAAATAGCTTAAATTATTAAAATGAAAACACAAAAATATCAATAATGTTTATATTTTAACCAATTACTGACGCGCGAAAATATACGCCATACGGAGTAGGTTGGCAATATCATCCTTAATATTTTTGTTATTACCCGAAATTTTTTAACATAGCAGAATACATTAATTTTTTAATGAAATACCTATCGATATCGAGAAATATCTAGTATTTGCGTCGTTTACCCTTATTGAATGGTTTATGGAGGTCTTTGACTTACTAAGGAGGTAGATATAACGATGTTTATGGGAGGGTGCTACAAATAGCTAGAAAGGTGTGTCGTGGTATACGGCCGAGTACGTATGTACGTTTGCTCCGTACATAAGTAACTCCGTTCCACTTTTCTCTAAGAGTGCTTTACTTTAATTTGCTTCTTTAACCAGGGAGGATTGGTATTATTATATAACAATTGCCATTTGCAGCATTTCGAGGATCTAATTAAAGAGCTCGGACAAAAATATACTTTTAATTAAATAAAAAATTAAATATTAAAACTTTAAATCTACTAATGCTTAATAAGAGGATTTACTAAAAACTAACACTATCAATCAGTTATTAGCGATGGTTGCCGCAAAATTCCTTTCGCACGGAATGGTAACTAACCAACATGAATAAGTTTGGGATACCTTTTACCTTTAAGTAAGAGGGAGTCTGCAGTTGGGTGACATTGAACGAGAACCTCTTTGATGAGATGATCAGAGACTAGTTGGACTGGAGCCATTTCGCGGACGTGAGACTGGCTCGGAAAACAGCTGATCGTCTCTTTAGGTGAAAGAGACGCTTGGTCAGTCGATTCGGAAAAAAACATCTGATGCTTATCTCGAGGAAGTTGGGGAGCGCTTGGCGAGGCTTCTTGTCTTGAAAATATAAGTGAGGAGATTGTGGATGTACGGGTTATTCCAATCCCTGTGTTCCTCCTGCGGGCTTCTCGATGATGAGACTTGACCAAGAGGTGAATCTTTCTAGAATGGGAATTCACGTTGGTATTACTCAATGGAGAGGTTTATCTCTGTTTTTTTCAGAAAAGCCGAGATAAGGGATTTTTATGGACGAGAATTTATGCAAGTGGTTCTTGAAACCACTGGTCTATTTTTCTAAGCGCCCAAAGCAACGACCTCGGGAAGAAAAATCCCGCTTGTTTTCACTGTCTTCTTGATTCTCGGTTTGTCTCCGGGACTCGACTTTTTTCTCGATTGTTACGCGAATACTCTTTTCATTTCTCTAGATCGAACTATATATACGTAGATTATCTCCTGGTGGGAAGAGTGCTGAGACGCGGGTCACCTTTAAGCATTTCTCTTAAGACATAAATTTTCAACGTTGTGACAATTCGCCCTTTTCTGGTTTACGTACGGAGAAAGTGAAATTTCGTCTATTTGGCGAAAATAAATATAAACAATTTTTAGGGGGTAGTGAACCTGTTCATAAAGTTTTATTCTAAAGGCTATCAAACCCTCCTATGTTTAAATTACCGGACTACGAAATATTCTGATTGTAATCCTTCCCTGTGAGCGAGGCTCGAGGGGTCTTTGGGGCAGCAAAAAAAGGGAGGGGGGGATAAAGTATTGGCCCATATGGAACGTAGCCGTTGATACTGTATAAACAAACTAGCGTCTGTTTGCCCTCATGATATTTATTCCCCCACAAGGTCGCTATAAAGATGTATAAGGCAGGGTAATACAAATAGCTAGAAAGGTGGCTATAACGATGTTGAGGGCAGTGTGCTACAAATAGCCCGACTATAACAATGTTTATTGCAGGTGCTATGATTGCAGGGCCAATTGTACAGTCTTGTCCGTGTGTCTGTGTGAGCGTGCATGAACGCATGTAAGTCAAAAGAGAATAGTTTGCTATTCCTTCCGTATTGGGTTCTTCTCTCTTCCTCTCTCTGGCCCATTTCAGGCTATTGAAGACACAGCGAGTGTTTTATAGTTTATGAGTATTATGGTTGGTGAGGGTGTTGTGAGCTTAGAACCGTCTTGGAGAAATGGACGAATATTTCCCTTCCCTCACCTCATCGGCGATCGGCCCAGTGGACATGCTGGTTTATAGATTTACTATGGGTAAAGGGTGTTTGAGCTCGGATACCTTCTCTCAACTCCTTCCACCTAAACATCCCCCAACTCCCAACTTTCCCATTCCTTGAAAAACATTTTGCAGGAGGGACAAAGAGCCACTATTCATCACAAACTGGAGGAAGAAACAACTCACTGAAACCCATATCTACTCAAACTCCTGGTCTCTGGGCAGAACCATTGTGAAGCTTGAAGAATAATGAACCGTCTAAACTCAAAACTCTCTTCAAACGCTGATACTCTTCCAGGAGGAGGACTTACGAAGTGTGGGGCACCGTCAACGACTCTTCCTCGCAAGTTAGGTTCTTGTCCGGGTTCTCTGGCCAAGGTAAGTTTTTATACCCTCTTTCTCGCATTGGTTCTGCGAGTTGCCTCGAATTCCCATCAAACTCTGTTACCCCTTTGCCCCCACTTCTCTTGCCTAAATTCTCTTAACCTTCTATCTATTTCGAAATCAAACTTCTCTCAAACTCTCCTCAAACTCTTAAACTAAACTTTAACTAAAGAGAGCATTCGGAACTAAACATCGTTTCGAATAAGTTCTCTGGGGAGGTCACTATACTTTCCAAATAAATTGGACACTTAATGTCTCTCACTTAAGTGCTATCATCTTGCTTAACCCTGCCCTGCTTTCGGGGTAATAATTCTAACACAGGATGCTACAAATAGCTAGAAAGTGGCTATAAAGCTGTTTATGACAGGATGCTACAAATAGCTAGGTAATTGTTTATAACGATGTTTAAGGCAGGTTGATACAATTAGCTACATAGATAAATAAAGACTATTTTAAATATAGTGGTATGATGTGTCCAGCGAAGTTTGGGGGAGGCTGCCCTAACCTACGCGGATTAGCGATAAGTTATTTCAATCAATTGAATTTTTTCATCCAAAATAATTCCAAACCATTTCCTCAGCGATCTTTTCCTAGCTGAGGGATACTAGTACTATATCGGCAGAGATTAGAACATAAGAAATAGCGGAGGTATTTTGTGATACGAAGACGGAAAGAAAATGATACTGATGTGTGCGTGTTGACGCGTGTGAAGCTACCTTACTGTGTGTCCAAGTTCACCGAATCAGTGCTTGTTAGGACGAACCCCTGCTATGGCGCTAGGGTTGCGAGTGCTTCCTTTGACAGACTATATATATATATATATATATATATATATATATATATATATATATATATATATATATATATATATATAGTTTACCGTGGGTACCAAACCATGGGTCTTTATAGCCAAGAGTCGGAAATCCATCCGAAGACTTGACATACTCAATGAGGCTTAACCCTGCTGTAAATTGAAACTCTTTTTGCTCTGCTAAATTCTCCTTCTAGTATGAAATATGTCTTTGGTCAAAGTTTAGAATCTAACTAAGTTGAGCAATTCTTGTTGCCATACTTTAAATGAGTTTTGAAATTGCAACTTGAGTTATTCATCGCCATCAGTAGTACCAAATTTTTATCTACTCCGATAAGGTTTATGGTTGTTTTTTAACTTTTTAAATGACATCTTTTCTATTATTGCACACATAAGCCTAAATATAAAAAGACCCTTATGAAAAAGACTTAGATGTGGGGAATGTCCTATTCTCACTTCATGTTTCCATAACAAAATACTACTGCGATTTTCCAGTGATCCAAATTTTTTTCTATTTTTTATTGTTGAATATATACAATTTATAGCGAACCCTTGAGTGGGTAGACTACAAACTCAAATTGTTCTGAAAGGTGGCTAAAGTTGCCTAGTGGAAAAAACGATCCTCCGCAAAAAAGCTAAAGTGTTATTATTTTCGTTGTTTGCACCATGATTTTTCTTCCTATTATCATTATTAGTATTATTAGCGTCGTCGTGAAGGGTTTGTCCATAAGTTAAACGTCTAAAAAAAACTATTTAAATTACAATTAGGAAAGTTTGAGATTTATTTTCTACTTCTGAATATTTTCAAATTAGGGTTCTGTATATATGTATAGTTCGACTCACACGAAATAATTAGAGGATTGAGCCCTATTTTTCACCGAACCTCAGATAATTTCGGCTGCTTTCTTTACCGTTCACCTGCACTCCATGGTTCATCTCGGTTTCTCCAATGGTGATTCTCTGAGTGTAGTGAAACTTTCCATGGTATAGTGTTTCTTTATCTTCTCCTTAGTCTGCTTGCACTGGTTATCTGTGATTCTAATCTCACGTTGTAGACTCATATCTTGTCTGCAACATATTTTCATTATTTCACAATTTTACTGATATTTTTGCTTATTTGAAATTGGCCTGCAAAGAGGTCGAGGATAAATCGCGTGCTTCTCATGATTTCTATCGAAGTACTGTGAATCATTCGAACTCATATAGATCAATAATCTCACATCACAAATGCAAAAACCTCTTTATTATTATACCATTAAGGTAAGTACTATAAGTATATATTTTAATCAAGACGAAAGAAAAGGAATAATGGTAAATAGTTTCAAACGCATACAATCTATCATAAAAATTTAACTTCCTAATTTTTACAAGTTTCTCTACATATAAGAAAACAAAATATATTAGCAAACGTTAACTCAGAATTCTTCATCGGAAGCAAATAACTAAATTGCATGAGAAGACAAAGGAGAACGCTTTCATCCAAAGAATAAGTGAAAAAAATGGGGAATGAAAGAAGACAACTGAACAAACAAGTCTCCTTCATCATTCGAGTTGACTGCGCTTGGAAAACAACAATTCGTATCGCTGAGTTTTTGCGTGGCCTGGGACCGATGAACAGTTGTCAAAAAAGGACAAAAGACTTTAGAGCTTTCAAAGATAAATGAGACCGGATAAAGATCCATTGATGCCTCTTTCAATTCTTTTTCTTGGTGAGTAAGGAAAAAAAAAGAAGACTACGATAACTTTTGAAATATATGTTTGCGTTGCTATATGATCGCAGAAAAAAATCCAACCACAACTGAGTCATTAATTTTCGTATATTTATTCTGACTCTGGCACCGTTTATTTTTTCCTTTGGTTTAATTTCCGTGTGCCACCTTCATTTTACATTACGAGTGTAATTGGTTTCATTTTCACTATTTTCTCATTCAAATCATGAGAGCGGCTTGTATTCTCTCGTTCCCTCTGATTGGTGAATATTCCCCTATTCTTCCGCAAAAGAAGTCATTTCCTTTACTGTCTACTTCCTCGCTGCTAATAAAAACTAGCATTGGGATATTTGGTATTTTTGTGGTTTTTGTTTGCAATTATTCCCTAAGCCTTCTTTCCTTCTGTTTTAATAATTTTGCGTCAATTCTCTCTTTTAAGCTTTAGATTTCTTGGTATTCATTTTACTATAGATTAGCTTCACTAATTTAAAACTAGATGTTTTTATTTTATTATCATTTAAACCTCGGGTTATTAATTCTCTATAATTAAAACCACAGGTTTTTATTTACTTATCATTCAAAAAGCAGGTTTGGGATTTTTTTATTATAAGAAAGGCAACTTTTGGTATTTGTTTATCATTAAATAGTTTTCCCACCTCAATAAATATATGCCATCATCTTTTTCTTCTTCTAGAACGACTTCATTAAAAAGAATTACACTTATACAACTGAGTCTGCTGTTAAGCAAGAGAGTCTTTAATTACTGAAGGAAAAAGGATTAGACTTTATTACGGGATAAAATTCACTTTTCTGCTTTTCATTGATCAATCACTGATTAATTTAAGGCAATCATTTAATATGGAACTCAATAAGAAGACTTAATGGCAGTGGGCCATAAGATAGAACGAAATATTTTGAAATAATTTTCGGTTAAAATTCTGTTTAAAAAAGCGAAAATAATGTGAGCATCGTCACAAGTTTTTTATATTTTTCTATTAATTTTACACTCTCCTGGTAACAATAAGCGAAGGACCAGCTACTGAAATTACGAAATCTCCATCTTCAGGCAAACTATATAAAACAATAAAGGAAAAACAACAACTAAAAACAATAACAGTAAATGAATATAAGAAAGTCCCTTCCATGTGCTACAGGGAGGAAGTCTCTCTCAGGGGCTGAGACTGCAGCTAACAATTTAAATTTAAATGATTAAATAGGCCGGCATCCTCCCAAAAGCAAATCTTATCACAAGGGGATGTGCGAGTCTATTCCTAGGTCTCGGTACAAGCTATACTGATTTACAAAGCTTCCCTACACTCTGATGTTTAACCATAAGGTGACTTGGCGTCTTTAGTACTAAGTAAACTTATAAAATTACAGAAAAGCTTCATATTCGGTGATGCTACATCTGACCATGGGTTCAATTTGCATGAGACAAAAAATGGACTTTGTACGGTAGAGATAGTGAGAATAAGTCCACGCGAAAGCTATAGCGTTATGAAACAGCATTTCCTATTCACCGGCATCATTACCAATCTTTTTGGCAATGCAGCTCTTTGGGCTGCCTTGATTCCTGATTAGTAGACAGTGCAGAAAAGAGAGTAATTCAAGGCTGATATTTGGTTATTTGGCCTCAATTAGTCCCCTTCATCGTCTCGTGCGTTATTAAAAATACATTTATGTCCATTAACCGAACAGACGGTAATTTTTCCATCCAATAGGCATTGGCCGTGTGACCATGGATACTACAAATAAGAGGCTGTGGAATTTTCAATACACCCAGGATTACTAGGTGCGTTTAGTAATTCACTATAATACCCAAACGGCATTTAAAATAGGCACATTAACCAATCTACAGTTGCTAATCTCATATTGAAAGCAGCTCGCCCGTAAAAATCAACACAGTGCCCTTCATGCGACTACAGACTTTAAACGGAGGATTCAGAATAGAAACCAACTCTCTTGACAGAATGGCAGTATCTGATTATACTGGCATGACATAGTGTGTAAGCATAAATATTTTAAGAAATACGAATGCAGTACTCCTAGTGCTGCTGAAACATTGGTGATATCATCCAAGCGGTATCAAAGCAGTTAAATATGAGAAGAACTTACTGAAACCGTACTGTGCAGGAGAGAGATGACCTGTGCTCTCCATAAAATAAAATATGAAGTGAAGTAATTCCACCCATGTTTACGAAAGCCGATCACCGTTAAAATTCTACAGGAATCTTGGAAGTTTCCATTTTACCTGATCCTGTTGAATAGTCTAGCAAAATGAAAATTGTTTCTAATTTACGTGGCGTAACAAATATTGCCTAGACCAAGAGCCGTGTGTGTGCACGATTTGACTTATGAACGCAAGTTTGCTGCAAGAAAACAAGTCATTGAACAGTTTCTAGCTTCTGAATGTAAAGGCCAATCGGTACTATTCAGTAACTTAAGATGTGATTTGAATCCTGGTAGAGCATCATCTCAACAAAAGCATGATGAAAATATTCGTAAAAGATTCTGTCATGGATGCGTGGCCTGAGCTGGTGTTCAAGTCATCCTAGAGAACAGGAAGGGGTGCTGAGAGAACCTACTAAGAATACTTTTAGTACAATTAGACACATCTTCATGGACGAGTCTTTCATTGATTGAAGATATGTCTGTCTGTCGTGAAGAGCAGCGAGCTTACTTCGAAAAGAAACGGAATATAGCGTTTTCCTGACGAATTCCAAAGAGGGTGAATCAGTTTCTACGGGGCCTGTAGCGCTTATGCATATTGAACCTTTCTGAGATTGATTTCACAGTCAGCTAACCGCCAATGAATGTATGCTATTAAAAAAGATTAATTTTCAAAGGCTTAAAGCCAAGCCCTCAGGGATGATTGTGGAAGAAAAGAACTCTACGGCCTCATCAACGGAACTAAATTTTTTGAGGGAGTATCTCAGTCGGGTCTTTCTGTCTGATGATCGGTTTGCCACTGATTTCGCATAAGGCCTCCATAGAGACTTCAACACCCAAGGGACTAGAAGCCAGGGCCAGGACAGCCAGGGTTTCTTTGGTGTGGTTATGCCCCGCACCCATCTCCCTTCTTTAAATCACTTCGATTCTAGTATGCCGACCAAATTATTCAGATTCTGGGGTCTCAGAATCTTATAACGACGGAAGATGGCAAATTTTAGCCGCGGAAACAATATATAAGTATATTAACGCATATCCATATAAAAATTCTTTGGCCATTGTAAAAATACTTTCCAACATAAATTAGGAAAATTGCACATTATATTCCAAGATATTTTGTCAAAATATTTCACTAAAGGACAATATAAAAAGGCAAATGTGGGTGTCATAGCTTTATCAGTCTTATGATATTTGCAAAATTCATCTGCGTTTTTACCGATTCAACTAGTTTCTCACTTTAAATATAGCAATTTGAGATTATTTTGATTTTGCTAGCGTATTACAGGAGAAAATTCGTTTGTGAGATAGTATTGACTTTGATAATATTAGGTTTGATTATCCAATCAAATCAATCCTTGATAACCTTTGATTAGGCAATTTTTATCAAATACTTCGGGGGTAGAAATAAAATATTAAATCTCCTAGAATAATATAAAACTAAGAAAAATCATGCCTTTAAATAATGACACATCGATAGAAAATAGACTTCATTATAAAGTGTTGGATATATCAAACTTCATCAAAATTCCTTTGACTTTCCAATATATTTGGCTTGGAATTTGTGCTAAATAAAGGAACCCTATTATCACTTCCTGTTTTCGAAAGAACACACAAATTCCCATTAGAATTGTGATACAATTAGGATATAGAATCATTATTTTCTCTCAATTGCCTTTATTACGCGCAAGAAATTGGACGAGCGGATTTCTTATTTCTTTGTTTTTCTCGGTGAATTCCGGACAGACTTAAGAAAATTTGGTTTTGGAGAATGAGGCAAGACTTCATTGCCTTATTTAAATTAAAATTAAGTTTTTGTTGACCAAATATAGCAATGAGTTTTGGTGGAAAAAACAGATCTTTAATCGGGTGCGTGTCTAGTTGCGAGCGACTTAATATCTCAATGTCGGTCAGTCGGTTCCCGTTTTGCTTTTTTATTGTTTGTGTAATAACATCCTAACTATTAGACTATTTTAAGTAAATTTGAAACCATTATGCTGCTTTACATTCTCTTTCGAATGCTTTAATTGCCAAAGTCCTCTCAAAGTTACTTCAGGAATTATTTTGCTTTTGCAATAACATAATAACCATTCGGCCGATTCTAACGAAAGTTGAAACACTCATGTTGTTTTCCATTCTATTTCGAATGATATAATTGCAAAAGTCTTCCTAAGGATAGGCCTGGAATTATTGAAAGTTTTGTAGGTCGTAACTTCATAAATCAGAATAAGTAGGAGCACGAAACATTTTGCTCAGCAGAACTTGGTTCTTTATTAATTTATAAAAAAAGTGAAGACCACTATCAGAATTTCAACATAAAATCTAGGAAATAGATCCAAAAAAAGAGGTGGTAAACTTTCGGTAAGTAAATATATATATATATATATATATATATATATAAAGTACTTAGCCCGATGATCGCAAATAAAAAACTATAAAGTGGAGATGCCTTAGCTGAGGGAAAGGGAGGTATCTCCTAAAAATTTAGTTGAGACAAGAGCAAGAGAAGAAGATAAGGAGATTAAACCTAAGTTTCTCCCGTACTTTGATCGTATATGACAAGATCATCTCCACTAAAAGTCCTAAATGCCATGTGCTCAGCGAATATCAGTTAAAAGTTTTTAAATTCCCTAAATAGTTGTATGAAAATTTTAGCAAATGAAATTAAAATCACATAGCGGCTTAATTGAATGAATTTATATTTTATTTTTGTTCCAGGTAACTAAAATCTTGTGTTTAGTTTAGTAACGTCCATCCAGCATGAAATGTTAGTTGTTGATTCGGCCCCCAAACAATAAATTAAAGAATTAAGGAAAAAAACATCAAACTGCTTTTCACTAATCCGTCAAACAAATAAAAAATAATTCATAAGAGAAATTTCGTTAATTAAAACGAAAAACTTGAAGATTTTAATGTGATTGAATTTGTTTCCATTCTAATTGTATTTTAAAATTTCATTGCACTCTCTATTCTGCTTGATTTATACTCAAATCTAAATTGGTATTAAAAGAGCGAAATTTGAACGGATTAGCCATTTCCCCTATTTTCTTAAACTCTAATGCAAAAGAATGAAGCGATTTGGTTTTATTTTAGCAAAAAGCAGGTGACAACAAAAATTAAACTTTCTCTTTCATTTTACTTAATTAGGAATGATGAACGTGTTTAATTATTAAATTCAAAGTACTTGAACTTCCATTTTCCTGGACTAATGGTGCATCAATTATTGATAAAAAGTCAGATAAATTTAACTCAAAATGTGCTCTTTAAGGTGCAATAAGTCCCTTTATAGTCAAAAATAATCCCACATATCCATAAAAAACAGATTTCTATCTACTTGTTTTGTTTTTTTGTTTCTAAATGCAAATACAAGAGAAGGTTTAAATTTGACTAAAATGGAATTGAAAATATATTTAAATTCACCAAAGTCTATCTAAAAAACCTAGAATATATTTATTTTATCGTACAATTAATACCAGAATTGGTTATATACGAAAGATAGGAAAAACCAGGAGAATTTCAGGCCAATTATAATGTCAAATGGCAAAATATTTGAAAATCAAGTTAAATAATTACAAACAACATCGCTCTAGAAAGGAAGCGACCTGGGACAGAATAGGTTGGTAAATTGCAGTACTGTTCAGCAGGAAAAATTAGGTGTAAGGGAAATCTCGACTAATCAGGAGGCACTGCTATTTTATTGGGTCTTTTAGCACATCATTGCCATGGTAACACATAATAGATTCGGAACGAAAACACTAAACCTCTCATTCAAGCTCGATAATATGCCGGTTCGACAGGTTTGGCACCATTAAGCACCATGTCCGGACCAAATGTTTTGGGGAAAAGCGTGCCCCTGGGGCTTGGGCATACAAAGCTAGGCGTCAGAAAGGAATGTTTGATGGAAAAGAATTGAAAAGGGGTGAAAGAATGCAGGCATGTTAAAATCACACCCCTAAACCGGCTTCAAGAATGAAGTGGTAACTTCTATCTCCCTTCCACGTTGGAGATGATCGAAGAAAAGGCTCCAAAATTACCTAAGAAAGATATGTTAGAAAGGGCGTGTAAAGAAAATGTGAGACGGGAATGAAGAAGACAAAAAGTCTCGAATAATAAAGCCAAAGTAGAGTAAATCTCATTTGAGACTACCGTTAACATGGGGGTTGCCTTGATGCTCTTCCATAACACTAGTATATCGATCTAAATACATATCACACCCAAGTGCCAGGAATCATATAAGGTTTTAGCTCTTTGTACGGGCAGATTAATCAGATTTTTTCAGGGTTTTTTCCATCATTTTTTAGCGAAAGAGCATAAAAATTCTGAGGTATTTTTCCGTATTTTTATTAATCTGAAAAATTAAAGTACGTTATAAAATTAAAAGAATTCTCTCCATTTACTCATATTACCCCTTTAAATAAAGTAATAGTATATAACTATAGGGTAGATTTTTAAATCAGCTGAGGTTAATGTATGTGGGTGCATGAATCATAATGGTTGTAGAAACAAGAGAAACTCAACGATGGAGAGATTGGTAACGAAAATACTCAGGTAACAATTGGTCTTAATGATATACATTTTGTTTCTGATGAGTGACCATGATGAATCAGATAATTTATGGACATTTTTGTAAATAAGAAATCCTATCAAATGGTCTTCATTACGACACAGACTCTATAATAATTATTGCCAAAAAAATATATATTAAGTTTGAGATATTTTCTAAACATCAGGTCATCCTATAACTAATTTCTGGATTTTACCCCAAAAACAAATAATAAAATCTTGCATTTTTTTGGTTATTTCTTCGGGTGTAGCAACTCAAAGTGGATGACTCTTTTGCAATCCCATCAAACAGAGATAAGAATCTTCTTCGTATGAAGTTCCCTTTTAAGTTGTGATTGAGGGATTTTCCTTAACAAGCCAATGTCTACGACGTTTAACATTTTGATAAAGATCCAATTTTTACCATAGGTCACAATATTATCAAAAAAGAATGAGATCACTTCATGAGAATAAAAAGAATATCAGATCTCAACTAGAGATTTACGATTTGCTTCGAACAGTTCATGAGGCACCCATTTTCCGAATTTTAGAACCTTTACAAGCTGTTAAAGATAACGGTGTATAGTTGTATGTTTGAACCAAGCTTCCTTGCCAATTCTTTAACTGATACTACAGGATCTCCTTCTAAGGTGCGGCGAGGTGCTTTTCATCAAAGTGAATTTTACGTACTGTTCGGGTTCATCTCCAAAGCTGAAATCTCCATGTCTGTGAACTTTTCAAACCATCTTCGAGTGGCTTCAGCTTCTTATTTCAATTTGTTAAACTCATAAAGCATTATGTCTCTTAAATACTCCTTAGATACTTCCATGATTTGAGGGGTATAATTAGTGAAATTCTAATTAAAAAATCCTGCGAAAGAAAATTTATTTAATTTATGTGTCTAAATTCATATAAATATTACTTGACGACAATTGACATTACGAAATACTGTTAATCTTAGATAAATCAAAATCGGACTGAACTTTTTCAAAATGCAGAACAATAAAAATTACCACAACTACTGAATGGAATTATAGAATATCATAAATACTGTTTAAATTTTTCAAACGGATTTTTAAACTAAAGGTTCGAACGATGAGTTCTTGTTTTTATCTTAGATTGTAATAAAATAATTCCACTGAAAATATTATTTATGAAATAAAATTTGTACTCAGTTATTTTTTTAAATGACTTCTCCAGCTTCGCTTATATGTGATGTATGAAACAATAAAAGCGAAGGCGAATTCGAGGTAGGTGGGTTCATGGATTCATAATTGTCTCTAGATGAGGTTTATAAGGGGTACTTTCAGTTTTCAAACCTAGTCCAATGTTTATCTACAAGACCTTGGAGCATATTGAAGAGAGATTTAGTCCAAACACCGTTTGGTAAGCTAGGCAGAGAGAGTTCCATCAAAAGCAACGAAGTGATAATGGTTTCTGATGTTAAAGACGAGGATGAGAAGTAGTTGAAATGGAAGAGGGTCCAGATTTCTGTGAATACAGGCCCCAAGTTATTTCAAATGCAGTAAATCAAATGCATATGAGTCACGTTGCGTGTGAGACCACCCCACCCAATAGTTCAAATAGAGTTATGAGAAGGCAAATGGTTACTTCAAATGTTATCATTGGATAAATACCTCAGGAATAACCGCTTGGAAAAGGCGACGAATTAGTTGCTGCCTGAGAAAGGCTGAAAGCAAGTAAGTTACAATGATGAAAAAGATGGGTAAGACACTGCAACCGAATGAAATAAAGAAGGTGCAAGGTCTCTAAACAATTTAAAGTGTCTTGTACGATAAATCATTTTAAACGCAACCATCGACGTTTAGTTTGTTTTATTTTTCAGGAGAGTTATGATTCGACGAAAGTGGTAATGATCTCAAAGTAGATTGGATGATCTTATTGGGCTTTAAAAAAATACGATGGTTACCGCCATTATGCTTCTCACTTTCTGATTAACAGAGATAATATATGAACTTCTTGTGTCCTCGTGGAGTCTCAGTGCAATGAACAAATGAGGTTTAATTATTTTTTTATAAGTTATTTGTTTATTGTAATTTTTTCTTTCATATACAAAGGGAACTGAATATATTTTTTTATTTTAAGTATATTTATCTTTTTGGTCGGGATACCATTCATTTTGGCTTAGATAACTGAATCAAAAAGATTTGAAGTGAAGTCTACCGTGTTGCCTTTAGTATTTAGAGACTATGCCCGGTTAACCTTTTGACACTTTATATATATATATATATATATATATATATATATATATTTTGCATATTTTTCTTTGGTTGGGTAAGTAGAGCCCCATTAATATTCAGTACTATTATTAAAATTACCAAAGCAAATAACAAGTGGTCATTTCCTCTCTGCGCCTGGTAGCTTCTAGAGAAAACAGAATTTTTGAATGATCAAACACCAAGCTAATGTTTTGTATTATTAAAGGAACCTATTTTCACATAGATAGCGCATATTTAAATACAAGAGAGATATTATAATTGTCGTAGAATTCCCTTCCTTTTTGTTCTTTTTTAAGAGTGCTAAGAGTGTCTAATATATTGATATTATAAGAATATCTTAACGAACAGAGCCGTTACGAAACACGTAAGGATATATATAAGACAAACGAACATTAATCCCAAAATAAACTTATATTTTATCTTTATCAATTGAATACATAACATTTATACATTAACTACAGCAATACTCTAAATATTATCCTAAACAAGAATTAATTAAATTAGTTTACCCACCAAAATTAGTTAACGTTTTCTCTACACACAACAATAACATAAGAATTAGGCTTACGGACTCATGTGGAGTTTAAAGGCCTCAGAAATCTAATTATTTACTCTCGACGCGTGCCACCGGCCAGATGTAGATGAGCGAGATCACACGGTTGTTTTGGCGAGGGTGGCAGCTGGGGGGTCCACACGTTTTTCCGGGCGACGGGGGGGGGGTTTCTTCAAGGATGAGAAAAAGTCCGGTACTTTATGCAACACCTAAGCAGTCGTGGTCTCTCTGGCGAGAGTAAGTCGAACTTGGTTCTTAAATCAAATTAACTTGGAGTGCGGTGTGACCACCGAGTAACGAGCTCAAGGAGGAGATTTTCTCCCTTGTTACTTATTTCCTTATGGACGAGGACTGAACTCGGGGAGGGTCTTCTTCAAGGGCAAGGATAACGGAAGGGGGTTTCTCTGGCAAGAATAAGTTACCTAAAGTTCGGTTTGATAACCAGGAACTAGCTCGAGGATGAGCTTTTTCTTAGTTCCAGTCTTCTTCAAGGGCGAGTATAACGGAGGGGGATTTCTCTGAAGAGAATAATTTGAACTTGGTTCCTTACCAAGTTAACTTAGGAGTTCGGTGTGGCCACCGAATAACGGGCTCGAGGGGGAGCCTTTTCCTTCTTCTTTTCTTAATTCCTCAAGGACGAGGAGTACCCCTAGTGTATAAGGTGCACCAGGATATGAGGAGTCTCTCTAGGGAGACTAAGTTGAACTTACCAAAGTTAACTTATCGTTTGGTTTGATACCTAGGGACTTAGCTCGAGGATGAGCTTCTTCTTAGCCCCTTAAGGTAGGTAGCCCTGCCTCTCTTGCATGGTACTTCTTGGTCTGGCGAGCTAAGTACACTACCTCTCCAGCTTCGGTAGGTCGGTTTGATCCGAAGACTTCGTCACCTAGAGACTGACGTATACTACCTCGATTTTCCTCAGAGTTCCTCATTTATACCTTGTCACGCCACTGGGGGAGTGGTAAGGGGGGGGGAGGGGCTTGAGGACGGCCCCAGGAGAGTTCTTTTGCCAAACGATCTTTTCCACGAAGTCATACATCGGCTCCTCGTTAGCCTTAGAGCTTGGGAGAAACACGTCTCCAATTTCTTATTTGATGTGAAACTGGATCTCACTCTCCTGGGGGACATCTTACATTTTGACCTTTAGGTTCTTTCATGGCACCGAGTTGTGCCACACTGCGGTTAAGCACTGAACCCGCCGATGCCTTCGACGGATGTCTTTGCGTTAACCACCTTGTGACTGCACCAAGAGTAAACGGGGGGGGGGAAGGGAAGTGACCATTCCCCTACAATAATCATTTAAATATTGCAGGAGATAAGGAATAAGTAAATAACATTAGAGAAAGGTGAAACAAGATCATTTTTAAATGAAATGAATAAGGGAATTATAGTTTCTCACCTCTGCATGCTAAATGAAAGGTAAAAGAAAAGGCAGAGTTATTAGATTAATATATATATATATATATATATATATATATATATATATATATATATATATATATATATATCTATATATATATATATATATATATATATATATATATATAATTACTAGAGTAATACTATAAACTATAAAGTAAATATGTACTGACCTTAACTACCTATAATTTGCGTTTTTACTTCTAGGTGACTTTTACCAATTGCTTTACTGTTTTTCAAATAAACTGCAATTTAGTTTAAGGTTATAAGAAGCTACGCTTCCGACAGTCTAAATTTATGAACTTCTTATGACATGGAAAGTATGATCGACGCATAATGAAATATATACCAAATGATAAATAAAACAGGCAATGGTTAAAGAGCACAATTAGAAGAATTGGAAGGTCAGTAAAAATAGGCTCAATTTCACCGACGAGTTCGCGACCAAATTACAGACTGCTGAAAACCAAGCTTGGTATAGAGTGTTAAATTGAATATAATAATAAATAATGATTCCTCATGAATAATTGATGTGAATTTAAAACACCACAAGAAATTAAATAAGGTGAAAACCCGGAATTTACGTTGGTTTAAGACATAGGCCACAATTTAATTTCTTTTTTCGTATTCAGTTTATGTGACTTTCAAAGATTTTCGCTTTCCTTAACATAACCCTTTCTTTTAATTTTTACAAGACTCAAACTTTTATTATAATCTCTTAAATAATTTTCAGGTTGAGATCTATTCATTAATTTCACTTATTTAATTTCTATTTTATATCGTCTGCATTAAACCATTAAAAATTTCGGTAAATATCCACCCCTAATCCTTTATCGTATCCAGGATAGTTTTGAAAGTTTAGAAAAAAAAGATAAAAAGGTGACGAAAAATGTTTGAAGCCAAACGTGTAAATGATATTTAAAATTTTGTTTTAAATATTAATGAATATTAGTAAAGGAATCCAAATTCGAACTTTTAATCTCTTGTTTAGTAATTACTTTTCTCTAAACTTTCCCTCGGAAATGATACAATATATCTTGTAGGTCTTCGATGATCAATTTTTTCCAATCAATTTATAATCCGGTTTTCTTATTAAATTCCTGAATTTGGACATTAATATTTAAAGATAAATAATTTATCTTTCATTTCTCTGAGATCGTAACCGTAGAGGAGGATATAATTTTATACATCACACTTTATTACAACCAGAAGAATTTTTGATTGTTTCATATTGCCTTATCTTATCTTACGAGTATAGTAAGCAAAATATATAAATAAAATAATAGAATTCTGATACGTTTAGTTTTATTCGTAACCTTTGTCTCTACTTTGAGTATACAAAGACGAAATTTATAATATTAAGAGAGAAATCTACAAGCACTGTTTCATTAAGCCAGCCTCTTATTAATCACAAGATGGCATGGACAAGGAATACATTGCACATTCATCCCCATTAATTTTGACTTGCTGGTGAAATTCTTGTAATGTGTTTCTTCGCACAAGATTCCTCGATGCAGAGGGCAGGCGAAATATACCCTTGTTAAGGCTCTCGAACCAGATATTAATAATACTTTCTCTTTCACATCTCACCTAATTATGGGGGTCCCATATTTTGGGGAATATTGTATATACAGGCATTAAAAGAGTTTTATCTTATGAAAAAATAAATAAATGAATTTGCCGGAAGAATGACATTTTTCCACTAACCACTATGTTAGGAAAAATGCGGAGTAAAGCAGATATTTTATTAAGACTATGAAAGTTTTAAAATCTTTTAACTATTTTATGTTTTTCCGTCGCACAAAAAACGGTGTTAAAATTGCTTCCATTTTTTGATTAGTAAGATGTTTCCTCTATCAAACACAAATAACTCTCTTAGAGGTCAGCACTATTTAATGAATAAATATGAAACAGTCTAATTGTTTAGGCCCTTGAAGCAGAATAAAGCCACACATTATATCCTTTGTCAACAATACCACCAAAGTAGACTGCATAATATTTTTGAGGATGAACTACAGATTTATGTCTAGATACAATCCTAAAAAATCTTTCAGTGAATCCATGCAAGCTGCTAGTTTATAAGTTAAGATGGCAGTGGTTTAAAATACGCAAAGTAACCAAAGCAACAGTCGTAATACGAGTTTTAAAAATGTCTGCGGATCAGAGTAACATTTTCAATACTTAATGTCGCAAGAACTGTCACCTAATATGTATTTTACTGCACAGTAGTTTTAGGGACACGCTGCAATAGGATTCAATATACTAGAGGGGTTTTGCGTTTCGGTAACCCAATTCTTGAGTTCAGAATACAATGTATTATATCAACACGTTATGAAAAGTAAAAGAGCAAAAATCCTTATATATGTAATAAAATTTAATCTATTATGATGTTTATATGAGAGCCATTCACTATTCACTTTACATGAGTGAAGGCAAGTTATATCCTAGCCAGAAGTAAACCTGGCCCTTTTTTATGCAATAAAGTACATGGATCACCAAGAAAAAGCTTTTGGATCGTTCGTAGGCAATTATCGATATCAGTAATTGTTAATACTCTTGTTCTTGGAAGGAGAGTGGCCTCTTCAAAATTTGGTGGCATGACTATATGGCGATTTTTCATAACAGCGTATGATGAAATATTTTCATAAATAACGAAGTACAAATAGATTTAAAGTAGAGTGGTAATTTGCTAGTGGCGATTATCTTGACTCTCTAGTGGAAAGAAGGCTGAAATTTTGGACAATTTTAGACAGTTGAGCAGTAGTGAAGAAACCTAGTAATTGTAAAGTAATTGAAAATGAATTTCCCGAAACGATCACTAGTTAATCATGCTATAATTTCCAGTGCTATATTATTAGCACATACTAATTTGAAACTACAAAGATTTTAGTTTTTCTCGTGGGAGCAAGTAGAAAATAAGCTTTATAGAAGTTAAACTATGTTCAAAAGTTATAAAGACGTATAATTAATTTTATTTGACTGATTCTGTTATGCGAATTTTTTGGCATAATTTTACATGAAAATTGAGACTTTCGTAGACGGTAACTAGGTAGCAAGTAAATACTTAGTAAGAAAAAGTAATACACGGTTTTACTGCACGTACAAATTCTTAGAATCAACAAATATTTGATTGTTTTAATGTACGTACAAATACTGATTGAAAAGCGATTCTGCTTTTATTTATTTCTAAGGGCAAATAATTCTTTTTGAGTTCTTTCATACTCAGTAATTAGCCTAAATATAGAGTAAATTTGATTTGAAATGTGCTCTGGGCACATTTGTATATCCGACCATGATTTAGCTATTCAGCTATCTGACCAGGATTAAGGATTGACACATTAAATAATGTTTTATCTATTCTCGCATTAACCTCTATTTTATAGAAAAACTGTTCACTTCATCAAGTTGACAACGGAAGATATTGACCAAAGTTTATTATTTTAATGAGGAAAATTTATTTTCTGAATTAATGCTTATGAAACCAAATCACGCACCTAAGCATGTTTTTCCAGTGCTACAAATTTCAGATAAAAGGATAACAGAGACTCCACCATTAGTAATGGTTATAACTCTCTTATATTATATGGTTGCATAGTTCCACGGGCAAAAATTATAACAATGCGAGCATTGAACGAACATCGTCATGTCTGCAATATTATAGGGTATCACAACCAGAGAGAATCATGGTTTTCTTCCTAATAAAAGTGAAACATGAAAGCTAAAGATATTCTTATAAATGTCTCCTTATATTCTTCACAATATTTTTATTGAGGAAGATACAGGGGTGGTCAATAAGTTTTGCAATTCCGATATAAGGAAACGAGATATGAGGAAAAGTGTCTTATTATTTTTTATTATGACTACCCTCCACTTCAATGCACTTGCGCCACTTGTCCCGGAGGCTTCAAGTTCCCGACAACCAGAAATCTCCCGACTGCTGTTCAATCCACTCCTGGACGGCGAGCTGGACATCTTCATCGTCCCAAAACTGGCGTCCACGCAGTGCAGCCTTGAGCTGGCGGAAAAAAGTAGTCGCTACGGGGCTAGATCTGGACTGTAGGGGGGATAGTTGAGCTCCTCAAATCCGCACTCGTGCAGGGCTGATTGGGTCACTCTGGCCTTGTGGACACGGGCATTGTAGTGGAGGAGCAGGACACCGCGTGTTAACTTGCCGCGCCACTTCTGAAGGATGCACTTCTTTAACCCAGCAAGTTTCGTAGCGTAATATTAGCTTGTGATGGTCTTTCTACGAGGCCTATAGTCCACCATCAACACTCCCTCAGAATCCCAGAAGATGGTGGCCATGATCTTCCCGGCTGAGAGTTGCGTCCGGAACTTGATTGGGGTTGGAGAGCCCCTGTGTTTCCAGGCCATGCTTTCGAGCTTGGTCTCGGGATCGAAGTGCTGACACCACGTTTCATCACCTGTCACTATGCGTGACTCAAATCCCACCAGGTCTTGGTTGTACAGGATCAGCTGCTCCTCCGAACTTTGAAGACGTTGAAGTCAATCATGGGTCGTGAGGTTTCTAGGGACCCAACCGGCAGAGGGCTTTGTCATCGCCAAATTGTCGTGGATGATATTCAAAACACTTCCATGTGACATTCCAAGTTCTCGCTCGATTTATTCGACCTTCACCCGTCTATTTTCGAGGATCATACTCTCCATACGGGCCACATTGTCCTCATTGGTCACGTCTGACGTGCGTCCTGGACGGGATTCATCTTCAAAGGACTCACGACCATGGCGGAACTTCCTATTCCAGCGAGCAATGGTTACATAGGAAGGGGCGGTGTCACTGTACACTGCAACCATGCATTCATGGATCTCTTTTGCATTCTTGCCTTCCTTGCTCAAAACTTTGATCACTGCGTGGTGCTCAACGTTCTCCATTGTTGAAAACTTTGTGACTGACGATCTGCGATCAGCTACTGCTTCTTAAATAAACGAGGCAGGAGAGCGCGGATGCAGGTCCTGACTTGTGATAACTTTTACTAACACCCCCACAAACAGCCATCCATCTTTTTCTGTTTTGCCCTACTGATACGCAAAACTTGAATTCAGATTCCAGGCTTGAATTCTTTTCTTGCTCGTAGTTACCACTGAGATTAACAGATTAACAAGCACTTTTTTACAAACTCAATTCTCAGATTAAATTGCTTCTTTTGATAGAAATTATTGATAGAATTATTGCATATTCTCCCATTTAAATATTACTGAAAAAGCAATATATAGAAGCGCTTTTATTAAACTACATGTAGATGCATAAGCCTTATGCCAATAGAAAGTGCCGCCTCAGTATGGTTTGGAGTTTAGCAGAAAGATGGCCTGAGGGAAGAAACTCTTTTTTATCCTTTCACTCATTACATCCAATAACTTGTGACTTGATTAGGTTCATGATGATCCTGTGTAGATTTAGGCAGTGGTGGGTAGCATCATAAGTCCTACTTGATTTAAGAGGCTCGGAGGAAGGGATGCTTTTCGAATTTAAATTGCAATGTTAAGTTGTATCACGCAGAAAATTAGTAAGTAAAGATTTCTAAATAAAGTAGTGATGGTAGACTAAGTGAAAAGAGTGAAATATATAAAACTGCCGTCCTCCTGCAGGCAATGGGGCCAGGTAGGTCTTTCATCCCGATATTAATTGTAGCAGGAGAATTATCCTTGCTACACCACCCATCACCTTCAAGGCGGTAGGATGATTGATTAAGTTGATATTCAGTGAAACAAACATAAATAAGAAATAATTGTTAGGAATTTTATAATTTCAAAGTCATCTATGATGTTAAAAAAAGATATAGAAGCACCATAAAGTGAGAAAAAAAGAATTTCACTCGGCTTAATTTGGAACACTCGACGAATTAAAGGTGTTGTTTGTTGAAATCATTTGGAAGTAAACGATCTGGTTAATAACATTTTAACAAAATTAAAGACGCTTCCAGTGAACCACTTCCAAAGTTGTGATGATGTGAGGCAGTTAGGGCTTTAAATATATCCAGGGAATTTTCTAATTCCTCAAAACAACAGTACCAAGACGCTATTATAGCATGAATCGATCCGTTTTTAATGCTGCCCCATGATTTCTAGCTCTTTTTGTTATATATATACTGTACTATTTATTATTTATCTTCTTATGACACTCTCACCTTATCTGGCTATTCGATCATTGCTAAGATGTTAGTGATTACCGACGAATTCCCGTATAAATTGAATATTAGGTTGAGGGAAATAAGATTCTCGATGTTGTGATGCGAATGTCAAATTTTCACCTCAATAGGCAGGATCAGAATAGATGCACCCCTTCCTGGGCACACTTGGTTGAATAGTTTTACACAATTTCACTTCCCCTAACATCATAAGTTTCCTCACCAACATCCTTTCATAGTTTGTTTTTATTTTGTGATCTGAATTTTATGGTATAAACAACCCAAAACGGCATAGCTACCACAATACGTAATTATTTATCCATTAATATATATTTTAGAATATATGTATACAAGCAGCTACCAATGATATAAAAAATGTCCATCACGCTTTTAAAACCATGAGATAAAGTTACTTGCAGGTCTGCAGCTCTTGGTGCTTAGAGTACCTCATCAATTACAAATAGTTTTTTTTACTTTAATTAACTCATATCCCTCAGAAAGACCGCCGATAAGGACACTAAAGTAACACAATCTAATGCTGCTCAAATCATTAGAGAGAGAAAATAGGGAATTATATTATCCTAGTGACGATATACTTACCACGCTAGAGCTCCAAATAATTAGGCCAGTATAGCGAAAATGGCGCAAAGTCTGAGATACAGAAAAGGTCTCGCAGAAAGGTGCAATAAAGCCCTTAATTAGATTCGGCCGCAGTCCAAATGTCTGCTCGATTCAGACACCAAAATATAATGATAAAATCAGGGCATTGGGTCTAAGGGAAGAGTGGCGATGCAATGTCACGCAACATTAAATTCCATTGAATTTATCGTCAAGCAGCCTAAAGGATTGTCACATCCTTATAATGAGTAAAGCGAAGATACTACACACGAGATGATGCAAGAGTCCAAAATGTCACTCACATTTACAGCGCTCTTGGTATACCTATATCTTAGAAGCCTCTGTCCAATCCTAGAGGTCGTGGAAGATTCCGTACAGAATGGTATATTGCAACAAGCTTGGTTATTTCACAAAAAAACAGTACCGAAAAGAGCCTTATTGAATTCAAACAATGAGAAGATAGCACAAAAACTAACTTATTTTTAATACTAGGATCCATTTGTCTACACATGCAATGAGACGATGCGTGTTACCTGAGATACGACCTAAAACTTTCTGTGTTGTGGCAGCGTTGGTAGAAGAGTCGTGGCGACATTCAGGCAATGGTGGCATCATCAAGGGGGGAGTCTTGTGCATAACCTTCAACCTCGCCTGTTCGAGAAATATCCGTACACTCGAAGAAGTTACTTGTACTGAATCTGAAGCGTTTATGAAATGGTTATTTCCTCCCTCTGGGAGTTGCACCGTCGAGATCGGCAGATTTAAAATCATGTTCTAGGCAAACCTTACGCACGTTGTTCACTATCCACACAAAACTTAATGCTTTAATTAAACGAAGTTTGCTAAAATTGCCTTAGGGGGCTAATATACCCCCGCCTGGTAAGGCTGGGGAAAGAATCAATCACCATGGAATCAGTATGCGACTAACATCTAGATAAGACCATTTTAGGAACCAGTCTGTCCGGGCTGATATCCATGAGGGCAGAAAATTATGCAATCCAGCTCTTGGGCTTGAAAAAAATAATGACGTAAATTTCAGCATAACGAGACGCGGATCAGAGCCTGTATATGTCCACGCTCCAATCTAGATATCTGAAACGCCACAGAAGAGATAGAAAAGTAGTATGAAAGCGAGATATATTTAAGATGTATCGAGCTGATACATTTGATGCTAACGCCCTAATGAGTGACGCTAAGAAACTCTCTATACAGAACCGTCTTCCATCCCGTGTTGCCGGGAAAAACATGCCACAACTTAACGCAGAAAATTGGAAGGCTTCCATTTGCCCCCATAAAATGGAGCGTTGCGATGATATCGTATCGCCTTGCATTATCATAGGCTTTCACCAAATAAAAAGTACGTTAACAAAATGCTACCTAAGATGGTTTTCCTCAGACTATACTCTGCAGACGGGACAAAGAATCTGATAGGGAGTGGATCTTATTAATTCCGCACTGCTAAAGAAGGGCAACCACCTCTATTTAGAATAGAGGAAAACTTAATTTTTACCAATTTTTAATTAATCAATTAGTATAAACGATGCCAAAGAGTGTTTTAAAACGTGCTAGTGAGGAATGATCTCTCCCCGAATGGGAAAATAAAGCACAGTATAAATTCGCCATGAATCTAAGTAGAAAGATGACTCAGACTAGATTCTGTTGAACAAAGCCAAAATAAATTGCAAGACTCTTTCGTGGATTCCTCGGAACATAGCGTAAAGAGTATTTAATGAATATGGGTGTTATCCGCGTAGGAAGCTAGAATTAAACGCAGTTCGCTAAGAGGTTACCGAAAGGGTCTCTGCTTCTAGAGATATAGAGTCAGAGAAAACGGTAATGCAGGAATCGGCCAAGGAGATAGATTTATTTTATTTAGGTATTAACCCTTTCATCCATTTGGCTCTAAACAAACGGTTATATTCTGGTGTATATCTCCGAGTTTTAAATCCTTAAGAAGAGTTATGTTTATTTTAGATATTGCAAGATATTTTTCTATTTGGAGGATTATCTTCAGCTTTCAATGCCCAATTTCACTCACGTTCGTTTCAAAAGGGATCAATTCTATTCTGATATTTTTTTAATATATGTATATTTAAAAATTTTGAGAAGAGTGAGCTTTTACACTGGGGTTGAGTTATTTTCGAGAACCAGAATAATTTTATTCTCGTGTTCTCCGAAAATAGGCGGGTGATCACCAGCTTTTCTCTCTTAGATTTCCTGTCGGCGGTTTTCCAGTTGATGAGTCTTTTATTTTGCGTAAATGGTCATACCAGTGTTACGACACTTAGTTTCTTATTCTTTCTTTAATAATTTGTTTTAAAGTTGTATACCATCTTTGGGAAATCTTGAGTCTATTTGTTTTAATGTTGATTGGGTTGTTTGTTTTGCAGCTGTGTTTACTCTTCATTTCCAAAATGCCCACGAAGCTCGGACAACAACAAAGAGCAATATTGTATTGACGTGCGTTTTTATATGATATAAATGTCCACAGTCTCCTAATGTACATGTGTATTCATATATCAGGTGGGTACTTAGTTTGAGTTGAGGTGAAGGTTTTGGGTTATTTTTCATGAAAAGGGTTGACGTCGTCTATTTTGGTAGTAGGTGCTTAGTGCAATTTTTTTTCGGTATGGGTAGGTTTCATACCTCGGATAATCATACCCTTGATAGCTTTCTCGTCTGCATTGTGTTCTCTGCTCATAGTATTCTTGTAAAGGATTTTTATAAGTTTTCCTTGTCTCTATTTCGGTTCTTCTGAGATTCTGACAGGTACCATCGGTCCATTTTAATTCTTATAGCTGTCTGTACTTCTTTATTGGTAAATCCTTTGTTAACGAGTACCTGAGTGACTCTTTGTATCTGTTTACCTGAAACGAAATGTAGATTTTTTTCCTACAATTCTAAAAAGATCGTTCATCTAATGAAAAATTTCATCATCAAGCGCACTTTGAATATGCGGTGTAAAAGATTGCGTTATTATTTATTAAAAGATCGTTACACTACTGTAAAGCTACATATGATGGTTCCCGGATTGTGGCAGTGATAATATGAGAAAGATTGAAAGTGCTCAAATTTCACTCACTACAGTTTTGTAACTTGATGGGTAAACTGATGTAATTTTATAAAATATTAAATGGATTTCACAATTTCAATCTGATTGATTATTTGTGCTTTGTATCTATATTAGCACACGTAAAAATGAATTTCAGAAACAAGTAAGGCGTTTTGAAACTAAAACTTAAAAGAATTTAACTTACTTGTACAAGGTAATTAATCATTAGAATCGTTTGCGTGAAGAGAAAGTACAGTGATACAATCAGCATTTTTATAAATTGCTTAGGTATTTTTGAGATATTCGTACCTTCTAATTCATGGGTGCGCCGTGAAAGGAAAAAATGGTTATTATAAACATGTATTTTGATCTGCGTTTGTGTATAGTGTTGAGTAGTGGATACGTGGTTAGAAAAGGGAATGTTTGATCCGCTCGCACTGAGCCGAAAACCCAATCTACCAGTGACCCTTTACGATATCAAAATGAAAACCAGCCCTTTGTATTGTGGGTTGCTCATCTATAATAGCCGACTCCGAAAGATATGAATATCGCAAGAAAGTTCAAGATCTTAAAGCAATCCTAAATCCCTTATAGTAAATTCCCAATCGAGATAATACGTTTACTGTGGGAGAGGATATAATACCAGCACCAGTTTTCTCAAACGAACTAGACGACAGATTTAGAGCCACATGCAGATTTATAAATGCTCGAAATGTTATTCCTCGGATCTCGTCAATTACAAGTTGGCATCTTTGGCAGTGGAAGAGGTTTTGTAGATTATAGCTTTGAAAATGAAAATAAAGTTATAATCACAAAATATCATGAAAATACTCCAATGTATGTATATTGCAACAACTTTCAGTAGAGTGTTTCCAACCAGTAATACCACATGTTGTTTTCAGAAAGTAAAATAAATTTAGTCCAAATTCCCAAAGTTTTCTCGGAATATAACAAATATATAGGTAAATTGATATGCTAGCTCCTGTACAATCATCATCTTGTAGGGATGTATGTGGAGAGACCTGTGTGGGATTTTGAGAACACTTTGAACGGACATGTGTAAGGCAGATGTGTGTTTTGGTGCGGAACGTCTGGATGACTGCTGTATTAAAGCTGTTACAGTTGAAACATTTTCTGGCCCTGTAACGGTCCTAGAACGGCCAGAACTTTTCTTGTTTAGAGCCTATGATGTTTGTCTAAAGTTGGAAACCCACCGACGAATTGTTTTTCCATCTGGTGCGGGATCATGACGACGAAGCGCAAAGTGTCTTCGGAAGGAACGTTGTCTCGTTACGACGGACTCACCGTTCTTAAGAAACTCTTCCACATCAAATGTACGATGTTCTCCAATCCAAGCAATCGTGGGTACTACCTGAAAAATAAAATAAATCACATTTAATATACTTCATAGAGATACCAAGTTTTTTCTTGTATCCTTATATGTTTATTTTTTTATTAACCTTTGAAATCAAGGCAACCTTTCGGCCCCAGCCTGTAAAAGTGTTTTTACCTAAAGTTCCAAGGTTCCTTTATCTCAGATGACATGGCCGACAGAAAAGAAAACTTTTATAAAGGAGAGTCAGAGAGGATATCAGATTTTATCTCAGGAATCATATAAAGAGCCTAAACAGACTCAACGACGATGTGCACTATTTGGGAATATGACAAGAAGAATTTGCCTTTGTTGTGATGTTTCACTTCATGATGTATGTTTTGAAGGATTTCACGCACAATTTGGAAAATACATATAGTAAATTATCAAGAAAAATCAAATTATGAAATAACGAATTTTTTTCAATATAAATAATTTTAAGCATTTTGGCCCAATGTCCCAAAAGTTGCACAGAATTTTCACCTGAGTATAAAGTAATGTTCCAAAAATTGCACAGTATTTTTTTGCCCTAAAAATTAGAAATAAGATATTATAGCGGAGCTAAAACAAGTAGAGTATACCTAGAAAATAATGTTGTGGAATTACAGCATTTAATGCGTTAAGCAACAAGAAAATTCTAATTAATAGAAAGCGGAAAATTTGCCTTTTTATAAATTAGGAAACTTAAAGTGATTTGAAATCAACTAAAAGAGTGAAAGTGACATAGAGACCTTAATAAAAAAACACCTGCTACATTTTACACCGTATTTATTATGAGCTTCTTAAATAAGTTATATTACTCATATAATTGCTTAAAAATAAGGAAAGAATAAACATAGGATTATTTAGTTACTCCAAACTAAGATAGGACCGATTAATTCAATTTATAAGCGGCTAAAATGCAACCAGTGTAAGGTAATGCACATAGGTCATGATAATCACGAATAGATTACGATATGGGTAGTCAAACTTTAAATGCATTCGACACGGAAAGAGATTTAGGCTTCTTAATTTTGAGTAATCTAAAATTTAAAAGACAAAGCACTGTAGCTATACAAAAGGCAAATAGGATTCTAGATACATATCTAGACATTTTTCGTTTCAATCGAGAGATGTCATTCTTTTCTTATATAGAACTCCTGCAAGACCTAATTTAGACTATGCCTAACAATTATACTCTCCATATATGCACAAATATATTTGAAAATTAGAAAGTGTCCAACGTCAAGTGACGAAATTAATTTATGAGCTTAGATATATTAATCCTAAGAAGTGAGACGAGGAATATAAATTTACTTTCACTGGAGGAACAGCATCAGAGAGGTCAACCTATTTAAGTTTTTAAAATACTAAACGGTTTCACTAATATAAACTTTTAATCAATATTTGAGCTAGATCACCGAGCAGGCACCATAAATAATGGTTTCAAGGTAGTTAATAGAAGATGTAACACTGGGGTAGCACCAAATTTCATTCACTATGAAATAACACAAACATGGAACAGTTTGCCAATCTAAATTGTTTAAAGCATTTCAGTAAATATATTTAAGAAAAGAATAAATAAATATTACTTTAAAATATAAGTTAAAAAATGTGTCAAACTAATTACGTTTAAATTTCGTCATTCCTTTCACTAATCTTTCACTCCTCCTACTTTCACTTCTTCCTTTCCATTAAAATAGCCATGAGTGGATCTAAGGGTCTCTACTTCTTCGTATTTCGGTAATTCTGTATGTCGTAGAATATGCTCTCAACGATATACCATATATAACTATTCGTTGAGTGAATTATTCTAATATTTCGAATGCGTGGTAATCTGATTGACCGATGTTCTTTATCTTCAATATGCTTAAGAAGTGGAACTGAGCTCAAGGATAATAATATGGCTATCATAAATAAAATAGAGTTTTATTAATTAAACTATCAACAACACACAAAAAGAAAATGTTTACAGAAACGGAGAATGGAAAGGGTCGTGGGAATATCTGACTAATCCGAGGATTAAGATTTCGAGAGATTTAAAAAGGTAAACAAATAAAAATTAAAGGGAGGGGGATGGTTCGCTAAACCATTTAAAGCACAAGGTAGCGTTGACAAAAGGTTAAATAATTAAAGGTAATGCTCAGCTTACGTAATTAAAAAGTTGTTGCGAAGGAATCTTCGGTCCACTGGCGATTTCCACCAGAAGGGTTCTTCGGGGGGTTGTCCTTAGCGAAGGGGAAGAACTGTCTTCGAAGAGTGAGAGCGAAGTGGGGCTCGGAGGTACGAGCGATCTTTGTGACAGCAAATCGCGGATGTTCTAGATGAACAATGTAGGTAATTGTTGAAACCAAGCGTTCTCTTGAAGAACGTTAAAACGGGGGAATTAAACTATCCTGACATGATGTCTTAGGGAATGAGAACCGTTTCTTGACGAACGGGCTTAAAGAACAATGGTTTTTCTAAAGTTGTTGTCCTCTTTCTGAACCACAAGGGGAGGAAGGGTGAGAACCGTTTCTTGTCAACGGGCTCAAAAAACCATGGCTTTTCTAACGTTGTTTTCTTTCTGAACAACAGGGAAGACTTATTGACTTGGCGTCTCAAAGGCACGAACCTTGGCACTCAAGGGATATTGTCCTCTTCTGGACAATAAGGTGGATCTCGAGGTAGAGAGCTCCTATGGTGCGCAAGGGAGACCGGATCGGCGTGATGCCTCGCGAAGATAATCTGGATCTGATTTGCTTCAATTGGGAAAGCTTTGATATAAATAGTCGAAGCCATCCCCTTGGCGTGGGGGACAATTGAGTGGGATTCTTCGTGGGAATGCCCCGGTCACGCCTGGGAAAATACCTTATCTGCCCATAAGCCTAACTCAATCTGGCGAGATTGACGTATGGAGGCGAAACGGAGGAATGAACCTCTTTGATTAAATATTGGCTAAGGTGGCGATAACGCGCTCTGCTTCCTCTCGCAGTTGCACGTGGGTAGCATGTGATTCTAAACATGTGATAGCGGCCGAATTTAAGCGGCCTCAGACCGTTCTATTACACCCTCCATTCCAACGGAAGTTGTCACTTCAAAAAAAAAGAGAGAAGGAACAAACATAGAGCTCCGTTGTGGAGAAATCGCTTTCTTGCACTTACCGTACCTTCATGCACCTAGCTAGTATTACCTCAATACATATGATTATGTTGTTTTTTTGATTATAGGGGAAACTAACCTTTGATACAAACTTAATCATAAAAAAGACATGGATCAATGAAATTATATAAAATTAGTACATATGGGACAAAATAATTTATACGTAATTTAATGGGTACAGATATATACATATATACATTAACTAATTATATTACAAGAGAATCTAATTTAAGTCTTACAAGATGGTATATACATAAATGAAAATCCTAATCCTACGAATTACAAATTAATCTACACTATTTGGTAACGAATTCCTACTGAGTGCGTCAGCGACCTGATTATCGGAACCTTTTATATAATTTATCTTAAATTGATACTCTTGCAAGAGTAGACTCCAGCGCATAATTCGGCCGTTGGAGTGTCGTACATTCCGAATATAGGCCAACGGGCGGTGGTCAGTTCCTATCTGAAATTCTTTTCCTATCAGATACATTTTAAACTTGTCAATAACCCATATAATCGCTAGAGCTTCCTTCTATATAGTAGCATATCTCTTTTTGCGTGGTAATAACTGGCGACTAGCATATGCAACTGGATGACTCGTTCCGTCATTCTCATATTGAAGGAGTACACCTCCAATGCCCTCGTTGCTCACGTTGGTCTTAATCCTAAAGGCTGTTTCCGGGTTAGGTAACTTCAAAATGAGGGCAGAAATGAGCTTAATCTTTAGCTGATCAAAATGAGAAACAGCGCCTTAATTCCAACGTAGTCGATCGGGGGAATTCTTTTTTAAAAGGGTGCTGAGGGGTGCCGAAATTGCAGCGAAATTCGGGACAAATCGCCGATATTAAGAAGCTGATCCTAGGAATGATCGTAATTGCTTCTTAGTATTCGGGGGGGGGGGCATGTCGGTGATTGCCTTAATCTTGTCCTCCTGTGGACCTAACTGGCTTTGTCCTATTTTAAAACCCAAGTATTTTATGGTTTCGTGGGCAAAATGGCATTTGCTGGGGCCAATGGTGAGGCCATTTTCGCGCAGTCGCTCGAAGAGAGCTAATAGGGTGGTTAAATAGTGGCTCAATTCACGAGTAGCGACATAGACGTTATCGAAGTAAAAGGAGACATTCGGAAGTCCATCTATGTCGTAGAATGACTCCCGACGATATACCATATATCACTATTCGTTGAGGGAACTTCCTTAATTATCTCTAGAGTGCGTTTTTACTGTCTGGCGGCCGATATTATGTATCTTCAAAATGCTTAAGAAGTGGAACTGAGCTCAAGGATAATAATATTGCTATCATTAATAAAATAGAGTTTTATTAATAATAACTATCAGCAAACACAAAAACGGAAAATATTGACAAACAGAATGGAAAGGGTCGTGGAGACTCGGGCTAATCCAAGGATTTAAGGGATCAAAAAAAGGTAAAACAAATATGGAGTTAAAGAGATGGGATGGTTCGATAAACCATTTAAAGCACAGGATAGAATTGACAAATAAGGGATCAATACTCAAAAGGTGACGCTTGGCTTACGTAACTTCATTAGGGTGCAGTGGAAGGTACTTGAAGGAATATTCGGTCCGCTGGCGAGTTCCAGCCGAAGGGGGGGGATAAAAGGATCCTGACGAGGCGTCTTGGAAAGGAGAACCGTTACTCGACGAACGGCTTGAAGAACAATGGCTGTTCTACTTTGTTCTCTTCTGAACAAAGGGGGGGATGAGAACCGTCTCTTGTCTACGGGCTCAAGAACAATGGCTGTTCTAATGTTGTTCTCCTTGAACAACAGGGGGGGTGAGAACCGTTTCTTGGCGAAGGGCTCAAAACGAACAATGGCTGTTCTAATGTTGTTCTCCTTGAACAACAGGGGGGGATGAGAACCGTTTCTTGGCGAAGGGCTCAAAACGAACAATGGCTGTTCTAATGCTGTTCTCCTTGAACAACAGGGGGAGGGGATGCCTTGGGGACTTGGCGTCACTAAAGGCTCGAACCTTTGGCACTCAAGGAATATTGTCCTCCTTCTGGACAAGTGATGGTGAATCTCGAGGTCAAGGTCCCTTGGCGCACAAAGGGAGAGATGGTCGTGGTAATGTTTCGCGACGAAAATCTGGATCTCCAATCTGATCTTAGTGGTAAAGTTTCCATATAAATAGCCAGGACATCTCCTTGGCGTGGGGGAGAATGGGGTGGAAGCTTCGAGGGAACGCACAGCCGAGCCGGGGAACAAATGCCTTATCTGCCCATAAGCCTAACTCGATCTGGCGAGGTCGGCGTATGGGGGCGAACGGGGGGGGACGATAACCTCCTTGTTTAAACATTGGCGTCCGGTAGCTGTTGATAAGACTCCAAGCCTCGAATCGAAGATGCACGTGGGTAGCCTCATGGTTTTAAATAAAATGTGATAGAAGTTGAAATGAATGCAGCTCTGAACTCGTTCTATCACACCCCTCCATTCCAGGGGAAGTTGTCGCTTCGAAAAAAAAAGAGAGAAGGGACAACGATAGAGCTCCGTTGTAGGAAACTCGTTTTCTTGTACCAACCGTATCTTCCTGCACCTAACTATTATTACCTCAATACATGATTATTTTGATCTTTAGATTACAGGGGAAAATAACCTTTAATACAACTTAATAAAAAAAAAAGGCATGGAACAATGAAATGATATAAACTTAGTACATACGGGACAAAATAATTTCTACGTAAATTAATAAGAACAAATATATATACATCAAAAAAATTAGACATTGAGCGTTACAAAATTCAGACATATACATTAATTAATTATATTACAAAAGAATCTTAAATTAAGTCGTACAAGACGGTATATACCTACATGGAGATACTAATCCTATGAATACAATTGTTCTACGCTATTCGGTAACGCATTCCTACTGAGTGCGTCAGCGACCTGGTTATCGGAACCTTTGATATAATTTATTTTAAATTGATACTCTTGCAAGAGTAAACTCCAGCGCATGATGCGGCCGTTTGAGTGTCTCAAATTCCTAATATAGGCTAACGGACGGTGGTCGGATCCTATTTGAAAATCTTTACATATCAAGTACAGCTTGAATTTGTCTATGACCCAGATAATTGATAGAGCTATCTTTTCTCTAGTGGCATATCTCTTTCCGCGTGGTAATAATTGACGACTAGCATATGCAACTGGATGACTCGTTCTGTCATCCACGTATTGAAGGAGTACACCTCCAATGCCCTCGTTGATCACGTCGGACTTAACCCCAAAGGATTTTTCCGGGTTGGGCAACTTAAAAATGGGGGGCAGAAATGAACTTACTTTTGAGCTGAGTAAAATGGGAAACAGCGACATCATTCCAACGTAAACGATCGGGGAAATTCTTTTCCTGAAGGGGGCATAGGGGGGCCAAAATTGCAGCGAAATTCGGAACAAATCGCTGATAGGGAGAAGCGGATCCTAGGATCGATCTTAATGGCTTCTTTGTAATCAGGAGGGGCATGTGGGCGATTGCCTTAATCTTGTTCTCGTGGGGACCTAACTTGCTTTGTCCTATTTTGAAACCCAAATATTTGATGGTTTCGTGAGCAAAATGGCATTTGCTGGGGCCAATGCTGAGGCCATTTTTACGCAGTCGCTCAAAAAGAGCTAATAGGGCGGGTAAATGGTGATTCCATTTAATTAGTTCTTGTAGCTGACTCTTCGGACGTGGTGTCAGCTGCGCGTCACTATCCAGGTCAGAGGGTTCTAAAGACTCGCCTGGTAGGGTAGGAGGAGGGTAATCGGCATCAGGTTGGATGCACACTGTCTGGATTACATTAAGGGACTCCGTGGAGCAATCCTCTTCAAGCGCCGATGCTTCGTCCAGTTCTACGAAGGTATCTCCATGGGCGCGTTGGGGGTTCTTTTTTTCGTGGGGCCCAGGGACAGTCTCCGTGTCCTTGTCTGGGGCCTTATCACCTAAGGGTTTTAGTGATTCACACTCCTCTTTTGCCTTCCTAAAGTCCTGGTTAGGGGTCTCCGAGAAATCGGACAGTATCGGGGTTCTGATGGGGACGGGCTCCTGGGCTTCTTTCTTATCTCGGCCTTGAGGAAGGGCGGCCTGAAACACAGGGTCGAAACTTACTTGGGGGCTCTGTCCTATAAGTACGGAACAGAATTTTATGGGTGCTACAATGACTTCAGCCCAGCCATTATAATATTGACACTGCAGGTAACATCTAGCGACGGGGAATCTGTTCGCCCGCCCAAGGTAGTCACGTACCACCGCAAATTTTTCGTGGTTAGAGGCCACTGGGAGGAGTTCGTCGGACACGATGAAGCACGTACATCCTGTGTCCCTGACGAGAGTCGATACTCGGCAGTTGTCCACGCTGCCCTCCTCATATTTCAAAGTTCCCGCTGAACTTTTATCAAAAAAAAAATTTACCTGGTGGCCTGACGGATGGGGAGAAGTTTCTGCTTGGGTCTGCACCACCGGGGGAGCCGGGGTTGCATTAATCTGGTGAACTTGGTGGGCTGGTCCGCTTTTAAGCCTAGAATTTTGGGGGCAATTCCAGCTCATGTGGTTTTCTACACCACAGGTGAAGCGTATGGTTGGTCGCTTCGGGAAGAGAGATGGAGGAGAAGTCTTAACGGGAGGTTTGGAGTCCCGTTGTTGGTTTTGGGGAAAGAAGTTTGGGGGTTTTACGGGGCTCGGAAACTTTGTCAGCTTTCCTGGGAAGGGGCGCGAATCCTTCCTTCTTTCTTCTCGTTGGATTACTCTTTCCCTTTCTATTACTTCCATTTTTCTTTGAAATTCTGCTTCAATCCGAGCTAACTCAATCTGATGGTCAGCTTGTCTTATCCGTTCCTCTCTTTTTCTTTCTTCTCGTTGTATTTCTCTTCTTTGCTCCTCTTGAATGTACTTAATTAGATCTTTTCCGGAAAGTCCGCAGGACTCTCCTTGCGCTTTAAAGATTTCAAACTGAGTCATCTTTGCATTTGGGGCGCACTAGTCAACCAACTAAAATTCCTTGCAACAGAATTATGCCTCTATAGAATTAGCCTACCTAAATATGGGCACTGACCTATTCGTACTTGGTTTCTCAATCTAAATAACCACTGACTAAAATCACAAAAAAAAACACAAACAAATTATTATAACCGTTCCTTGAGCTACTCCAGCTTCTTAAGTTTTAAAAAAAAGGGGGATAGCAATCGTTAAAACAAAAGGGAACTACTATATTCTATTATTATAACGAATAACACTATGCTTTACTCGACTGAGACCAGTGTTTGCAAAGATATAGCGTTAAACCCCACACACCTGATACCAAATTTAAATAGTATATATATATATATATATGTCGTAGAATGACTCCCGACGATATACCATATATCACTATTCGTTGAGGGAACTTCCTTAATTATCTCTAGAGCGCGTTTTTACTGTCTGGCGGCCGATATTATGTATCTTCAAAATGCTTAAGAAGTGGAACTGAGCTCAAGGATAATAATATTGCTATCATTAATAAAATAGAGTTTTATTAATAATAACTATCAGCAAACACAAAAACGGAAAATATTGACAAACAGAATGGAAAGGGTCGTGGAGACTCGGGCTAATCCAAGGATTTAAGGGATCAAAAAAAGGTAAAACAAATATGGAGTTAAAGAGATGGGATGGTTCGATAAACCATTTAAAGCACAGGATAGAATTGACAAATAAGGGATCAATACTCAAAAGGTGACGCTTGGCTTACGTAACTTCATTAGGGTGCAGTGGAAGGTACTTGAAGGAATATTCGGTCCGCTGGCGAGTTCCAGCCGAAGGGGGGGGGGGATAAAAGGATCCTGACGAGGCGTCTTGGAAAGGAGAACCGTTACTCGACGAACGGCTTGAAGAACAATGGCTGTTCTACTTTGTTCTCTTCTGAACAAAGGGGGGGATGAGAACCGTCTCTTGTCTACGGGCTCAAGAACAATGGCTGTTCTAATGTTGTTCTCCTTGAACAACAGGGGGGGATGAGAACCGTTTCTTGGCGAAGGGCTCAAAACGAACAATGGCTGTTCTAATGCTGTTCTCCTTGAACAACAGGGGGAGGGGATGCCTTGGGGACTTGGCGTCACTAAAGGCTCGAACCTTTGGCACTCAAGGAATATTGTCCTCCTTCTGGACAAGTGATGGTGAATCTCGAGGTCGAGGTCCCTTGGCGCACAAAGGGAGAGAGGGTCGTGGTGATGTTTCGCGACGAAAATCTGGATCTCCAATCTGATCTTAGTGGTAAAGTTTCCATATAAATAGCCAGGACATCTCCTTGGCGTGGGGGAGAATGGGGTAGAAGCTTCGAGGGAACGCACAGCCGAGCCGGGGAACAAATGCCTTATCTGCCCATAAGCCTAACTCGATCTGGCGAGGTCGGCGTATGGGGGCGAACGGGGGGGGACGATAACCTCCTTGTTTAAACATTGGCGTCCGGTAGCTGTTGATAAGACTCCAAGCCTCGAATCGAAGATGCACGTGGGTAGCCTCATGGTTTTAAATAAAATGTGATAGAAGTTGAAATGAATGCAGCTCTGAACTCGTTCTATCACACCCCTCCATTCCAGGGGAAGTTGTCGCTTCGAAAAAAAAAGAGAGAAGGGACAACGATAGAGCTCCGTTGTAGGGAACTCGTTTTCTTGTACCAACCGTATCTTCCTGCACCTAACTATTATTACCTCAATACATGATTATTTTGATCTTTAGATTACAGGGGAAAATAACCTTTAATACAACTTAATAAAAAAAAAAAGGCATGGAACAATGAAATGATATAAACTTAGTACATACGGGACAAAATAATTTATACGTAAATTAATAAGAACAAATATATATACATCAAAAAAATTAGACATTGAGCGTTACAAAATTCAGACATATACATTAATTAATTATATTACAAAAGAATCTTAAATTAAGTCGTACAAGACGGTATATACCTACATGGAGATACTAATCCTATGAATACAATTGTTCTACGCTATTCGGTAACGCATTCCTACTGAGTGCGTCAGCGACCTGGTTATCGGAACCTTTGATATAATTTATTTTAAATTGATACTCTTGCAAGAGTAAACTCCAGCGCATGATGCGGCCGTTTGAGTGTCTCAAATTCCTAATATAGGCTAACGGACGGTGGTCGGTTCCTATTTGAAAATCTTTACATATCAAGTACAGCTTGAATTTGTCTATGACCCAGATAATTGATAGAGCTATCTTTTCTCTAGTGGCATATCTCTTTCCGCGTGGTAATAATTGACGACTAGCATATGCAACTGGATGACTCGTTCTGTCATCCACGTATTGAAGGAGTACACCTCCAATGCCCTCGTTGATCACGTCGGACTTAACCCCAAAGGATTTTTCCGGGTTGGGCAACTTAAAAATGGGGGGCAGAAATGAACTTACTTTTGAGCTGAGTAAAATGGGAAACAGCGACATCATTCCAACGTAAACGATCGGGGAAATTCTTTTCCTGAAGGGGGCATAGGGGGGCCAAAATTGCAGCGAAATTCGGAACAAATCGCTGATAGGGAGAAGCTGATCATAGGATCGATCTTAATGGCTTCTTTGTAATTGGGAGGGGCATGTGGGCGATTGCCTTAATCTTGTTCTCGTGGGGACCTAACTTGCTTTGTCCTATTTTGAAACCCAAATATTTGATGGTTTCGTGAGCAAAATGGCATTTGCTGGGGCCAATGCTGAGGCCATTTTTACGCAGTCGCTCAAAAAGAGCTAATAGGGCGGGTAAATGGTGATTCCATTTAATTAGTTCTTGTAGCTGACTCTTCGGACGTGGTGTCAGCTGCGCGTCACTATCCAGGTCAGAGGGTTCTAAAGACTCGCCTGGTAGGGTAGGAGGAGGGTAATCGGCATCAGGTTGGATGCACACTGTCTGGATTACATTAAGGGACTCCGTGGGGCAATCCTCTTCAAGCGCCGATGCTTCGTCCAGTTCTACGAAGGTATCTCCATGGGCGCGTTGGGGGTTCTTTTTTTCGTGGGGCCCAGGGACAGTCTCCGTGTCCTTGTCTGGGGCCTTATCACCTAAGGGTTTTAGTGATTCACACTCCTCTTTTGCCTTCCTAAAGTCCTGGTTAGGGGTCTCCGAGAAATCGGACAGTATCGGGGTTCTGATGGGGACGGGCTCCTGGGCTTCTTTCTTATCTCGGCCTTGAGGAAGGGCGGCCTGAAACACAGGGTCGAAACTTACTTGGGGGCTCTGTCCTATAAGTACGGAACAGAATTTTATGGGTGCTACAATGACTTCAGCCCAGCCATTATAATATTGACACTGCAGGTAACATCTAGCGACGGGGAATCTGTTCGCCCGCCCAAGGTAGTCACGTACCACCGCAAATTTTTCGTGGTTAGAGGCCACTGGGAGGAGTTCGTCGGACACGATGAAGCACGTACATCCTGTGTCCCTGACGAGAGTCGATACTCGGCAGTTGTCCACGCTGCCCTCCTCATATTTCAAAGTTCCCGCTGAACTTTTATCAAAAAAAAAATTTACCTGGTGGCCTGACGGATGGGGAGAAGTTTCTGCTTGGGTCTGCACCACCGGGAGAGCCGGGGTTGCATTAATCTGGTGAACTTGGTGGGCTGGTCCGCTTTTAAGCCTAGAATTTTGGGGGCAATTCCAGCTCATGTGGTTTTCTACACCACAGGTGAAGCATATGGTTGGTCGCTTCGGGAAGAGAGATGGAGGAGAAGTCTTAACGGGAGGTTTGGAGTCCCGTTGTTGGTTTTGGGGAAAGAAGTTTGGGGGTTTTACGGGGCTCGGAAACTTTGTCAGCTTTCCTGGGAAGGGGCGCGAATCCTTCCTTCTTTCTTCTCGTTGGATTACTCTTTCCCTTTCTATTACTTCCATTTTTCTTTGAAATTCTGCTTCAATCCGAGCTAACTCAATCTGATGGTCAGCTTGTCTTATCCGTTCCTCTCTTTTTCTTTCTTCTCGTTGTATTTCTCTTCTTTGCTCCTCTTGAATGTACTTAATTAGTTCTTTTCCGGAAAGTCCGCAGGACTCTCCTTGCGCTTTAAAGATTTCAAACTGAGTCATCTTTGCACTTGGGGCGCACTAGTCAACCAACTAAAATTCCTTGCAACAGAATTATGCCTCTATAGAATTAGCCTACCTAAATATGGGCACTGACCTATTCGTACTTGGTTTCTCAATCTAAATAACCACTGACTAAAATCACAAAAAAAACACAAACAAATTATTATAACCGTTCCTTGAGCTACTCCAGCTTCTTAAGTTTTAAAAAAAGGGGGATAGCAATCGTTAAAACAAAAGGGAACTACTATATTCTATTATTATAACGAATAACACTATGCTTTACTCGACTGAGACCAGTGTTTGCAAAGATATAGCGTTAAACCCCACACACCTGATACCAAATTTAAATAGTATATATATATATATATATGTCGTAGAATGACTCCCGACGATATACCATATATCACTATTCGTTGAGGGAACTTCCTTAATTATCTCTAGAGCGCGTTTTTACTGTCTGGCGGCCGATATTATGTATCTTCAAAATGCTTAAGAAGTGGAACTGAGCTCAAGGATAATAATATTGCTATCATTAATAAAATAGAGTTTTATTAATAATAACTATCAGCAAACACAAAAACGGAAAATATTGACAAACAGAATGGAAAGGGTCGTGGAGACTCGGGCTAATCCAAGGATTTAAGGGATCAAAAAAAGGTAAAACAAATATGGAGTTAAAGAGATGGGATGGTTCGATAAACCATTTAAAGCACAGGATAGAATTGACAAATAAGGGATCAATACTCAAAAGGTGACGCTTGGCTTACTTAACTTCATTAGGGTGCAGTGGAAGGTACTTGAAGGAATATTCGGTCCGCTGGCGAGTTCCAGCCGAAGGGGGGGGATAAAAGGATCCTGACGAGGCGTCTTGGAAAGGAGAACCGTTACTCGACGAACGGCTTGAAGAACAATGGCTGTTCTACTTTGTTCTCTTCTGAACAAAGGGGGGGATGAGAACCGTCTCTTGTCTACGGGCTCAAGAACAATGGCTGTTCTAATGTTGTTCTCCTTGAACAACAGGGGGGGTGAGAACCGTTTCTTGGCGAAGGGCTCAAAACGAACAATGGCTGTTCTAATGTTGTTCTCCTTGAACAACAGGGGGGGATGAGAACCGTTTCTTGGCGAAGGGCTCAAAACGAACAATGGCTGTTCTAATGCTGTTCTCCTTGAACAACAGGGGGGGGGGATGCCTTGGGGACTTGGCGTCACTAAAGGCTCGAACCTTTGGCACTCAAGGAATATTGTCCTCCTTCTGGACAAGTGATGGTGAATCTCGAGGTCGAGGTCCCTTGGCGCACAAAGGGAGAGAGGGTCGTGGTGATGTTTCGCGACGAAAATCTGGATCTCCAATTTGATCTTAGTGGTAAAGTTTCCATATAAATAGCCAGGACATCTCCTTGGCGTGGGGGAGAATGGGGTGGAAGCTTCGAGGGAACGCACAGCCGAGCCGGGAAACAAATGCCTTATCTGCCCATAAGCCTAACTCGATCTGGCGAGGTCGGCGTATGGGGGCGAACGGGGGGGGACGATAACCTCCTTGTTTAAACATTGGTGTCCGGTAGCTGTTGATAAGACTCCAAGCCTCGAATCGAAGATGCACGTGGGTAGCCTCATGGTTTTAAATAAAATGTGATAGAAGTTGAAATGAATGCAGCTCTGAACTCGTTCTATCACAATCTAACCACCTTCTCATTAGACGGATATAGTTACTACAAGCGGTCACGAGCCCAAAAGGAAGGCGCTTAAATTGCATTAAGCCTTTCTCCGTTGCAAAGGCAGTATATGCTTTCACATCGGGCCGGAGGGGAATTTGATAATACGCCTTGAACAATTTAAGTTCTGAGATGAACTTGGCTTCTTCAAAAAGGTGGAGGATTTGGTCTTTCAACGGGATGGGCTCGGCGTCAAACACAGTTTCCGAATTTAACTTCCGGGAGTCGATGCACATCCGATAAGAGCCATTAGATTTCTTGACCATGACGATTGGGGAACAATAACTAGAGGTGGAAGGTTCTATTATATCTAAACTAATCAAATTATCGACTTCGGCGTTAAAAGCTTGGCGTAAATCAATCATCATGGAATAGGGTTTTGAACGGACAGGTTCTAAGGTCGTTAATTTAATATCATGCTTGAAACTAGTAGCGCATCAAGGCTTCTCTAAAAAAACGTCGTCGAACTAACATAATAGTTCTTGTAGCTGACTCTTTTGATGTGGTGTCAGCTGCGCGTCGATATCCAGGTCAGAGGGTTCAAAAGACTCGCCTGGCAGAGAAGGAAGAGGGTAATCGGCATCAGGTTGGATGCACACTGTCTGTATGACATTAAGGGACTCCGCGGGGTAATCCTCTTCAAGCGCCGATGTTTCGTCCAGTGCTACGAACGTATCTCCATGGGCGCGTCGGTGGTACTTTTTCAATAAGTTGACGTGGTAGAGCTTATCGCCTGCTGGGGTACCAATTATGTAATCTACTGGTCCTCGTACCTCGTGGACCGAGTACGGACCTTTCCATTGGCTTAGTAATTTATTACTCGCTGTGAGAAGGAGCAGGAGTACTTCATCACCGGGCTTAAATTTCTGATCTTCGGACCTAAAATCCTGGTTAATGATGTCCTAGAATTCGGACGGTATTGGGGTTCTAAGGGGGACGGGCTCTTGGGCTTCCTTCTTAGCTCGGCCTCGAGAGAGGGTGGCCTGGGACACAGGGTCGGAGCTTACTTGACGGCTCTGCCCTATAAGTACCGAGCAAAATTGTATGGGTGCTGAAATGACTTCAGCCAAGCCATCATAATACTGACACTGCAGGTAACATCTAACGACGGGGAATCGGTTCGCCCGCCCAAGGTAATCATGGACCACCGCAAATTTTTCGTGGTTAGGGTCCGCTGGGGGAAGAAGCTCGTCAGACACGATGAAACACGTGCACCCTGTGTCCCTGATGAGAGTAGATAAACGGCAGTCGTTCACGCTGCCCTCCTCAAATTTCCAAGTTCCCGGGAATTTTTTTTTTTTTTAATTTACCTGGTGGCCTGACGGAGGGGAGAAGTTGATGCTTGGGTCTGCACCACCGGGAAGGCCGGGGTGGCATTAATCTGGTGAACTTGGTGGGCTGGTCCGCTTTTAAGCCTAGAATTTTGGGGGCAATTCCAGCTCGTGTGGTTTTCTACACCGCAGGTGAAGCATATGATTGGTAGCTTCGGGAAGATTGATGGAGGAGAAATCTTAACGGGAGGTTTAGTGTACCGTTGTTGGTTTGGGGGAAGAATTTTTGGGGTTTTACGGGACCCGGAAACTTCGTCGGTTTTCCTGGGAAGGGGCGCGAATCCTTCCTTCTTTCCTGGTTGAGGGATTGATGAGAAGTTCGATTCTCCTTGGGGTATAAATTATGGCTTGCGGCATAGACATCTGCTTCTTCGGTACACTCTTTAAAGGTCAAGCACCGACGATCTTTGACAAACGCGCGGATCTCCGTCGAAAGAGACGCCAAAAATTGATCCCGCAACACGAAGTCTGTTAAGGACTCGTAGTTAGGATCAACCTTTGAGGATTCTAACCAGAATTTAAAATTCATCTGAAGAATGTATCCGAATTGACGGAACGTCTGTCCGGGTTTAATACGACCTCCTCGAAATTCTTGTCGGTAGAAATCGGGAGTCATATTATGAGCGGCTAATAACTCAGCTTTTAAGGTACTGTAGTTAATTGTACATTCAGATGGTAAAAATATGAAAATTTCTCGCAATTTACAATTTAAAAGTGGAAGTAATCTTACTACACCTTCAGCCTCCAGATCCAGGTTATTGATCTCGAGGATCTTTTCGAAGTGGGCTAAAAATGCTCCGAAATCTTCTCCATCCCTGAAATTGGGGAGCTTAAGGGGGAGATTGGGCGGGGCTTTTGAACGTGAACTGACTGATTGTATTTCGACCTGTACTTTAGCCATTTCAAGCTAATGGTGAAGCTCAGCTTGTATTTTCCGTTCCTCTCTTTCTCTTTCTTCTCGTTGGATTTCTCTTTTTCCTTATTCTCGTTTAATTTCTTTTTCTCTTTCTTCTCGTTGGATTTCTCATTCTTTTTGCTTTTCTTCTCTTAACTTTTCTATTTCTGTTCGTTGCTCCTTTTGAACGTACTCAATCAATTCTTTTCCGCAAAGTCACCAGAATTCTCCTTGCACTTTGAAGATTTCGAACTGAGTCATATTTGCACTTGGGAGCGCAATAGTCAACCAACTAAATTCCTTGCAATAAGAATTATGCCTACTAGAGAATTAGCCTACCTAAATATGGGCACTGACCTATTCGTAATTGGTTTCTCGACCTCGATAACCAATGACTAAAATAACACCAAAAAACACAAACAAATTATTATAACAGTTCCTTGAGCTACTCCAGCTTCTTAAGTTTCAAAAAAGGGGATAGGAATCGTTAAAACAAAAGGGAACTACTATACTCTATTCTTATAACGTATAACACTATGCTTCACTTGACTGAGACCAGTGTTTGCAAAGATATAGCGTTACCCTTACAAACTTGATACCAAATTTAAATAGTATATATATATATATATATATATATATATGTCGTAGAATAGGCTCTCGACGATATACCATATATAACTATCCGTTGAGTGAATTATTCTAATATTTCGAGTGCGTGGTAATCTGATTGACCGAGGTTATTTATCTTCAATATGCTTAAGAAGTGGAACAACACACAAAAAGAAAATGTTTACAGAAACGGAGAATAGAAAGGGTCGTGGGAATATCTGACTAATCCGAGGATTAAGATTTCGAGAGATTTAAAAAGGTAAACAAATAAAAATTAAAGGGGGGGATGGTTCGCTAAACCATTCAAAGCACAGGGTAGCGTTGAAAAAAGGTTAAATAATTAAAGGTAATGCTCAGCTTCATAATTACAAAGTTGTTGTGCAGAGGAAGACGATGCGAAGGAATCTTCGGTCCACTGGCGATTTCCACCAGAAGGGTTCTTCGGGGGGTTGTCCTTCACGAAGGGAAAGGACTGTCTTCGAAAAGTGAGAGCGAAGTGGGGCTCGGAGGTATGAGCAATCTTTGTGACAGCAAATCGCGGATGTTCTAGATGAACAATGGAGGTTATTGTTGAAACCAAGCGTTTTCTTGAAGAACGTTAAAAAGGGGGAAATTAAATTTTTCTGACGTGATGTCTTGGGAATGAGAACCGTTTCTTCACGAACGGGCTTGAAGAACAATGGTTTTTCTAAAGTTGTTGTCCTCTTTCTGAACCACAAGGGGGCGGGGGTGAGAACCGTCTCTTGTCAACGGGCTCGAAGAACAATGGCTCTTCTAACGTTGTTCTCTTTCTGAACAATAGGGGAGGAGGGTGAGAACCGTTTCTTGTCAACGGGCTCAAAGAACCATGGCTGTTCTAACGTTGTTTTCTTTCTGAACAACAGGGAAGCCTTATTGACTTGGCGTCTCAAAGGCACGAACCTTGGCACTCAAGGGATATTGTCCTCTTCTGGACAATAAGGTGGATCTCGAGGTAGAGAGCTCCTATGGTGCACAAGGGAGACCGGATCGGCGTGATGCCTCGCGAAGATAATCTGCATTTGATCTGCTTCAATCGAGAAAGCTATGATATAAATAGTCGAAGCCATTTTCTTGGCGTAGGGGATAATTGAGTGGGAGGCTTTGGGGGAATGCCCCGGTCGCGCCTGGGAAAATACCTTATCTGCCCATAAGCCTTACTCAATCTGGCGAGATTGACGTATAGAGGCGAAACGGAGGAATGAACCTCTTTGATTAAATATTGGCTAAGGTGGCGATAAAGCGCTCTGCTTCCTCTCGCAGATGCACGTGGGTAGCATGTGATTCTAAACATTTGAAAGTGGCTGAATTTAAGCGACATCAGACCGTTCTATCACACTGTACATAGTGATAAAAGGAGAAGTCAATGCAGCTAATGCAGGTAAGGAGTTTTAAAAGGTTACTATTTTAATTAACTAATTTCCTTCACGTTTTTACAAGGATATTCTGAATTTATATAATAATAGCCTGGAAAACATAAAAAACTAACTTCAAAAAAAGTGAATGAAATACTAATTTCGGCTGACTTAATGTAATTAATAAAAATGAAATCAATAAATTAAGACCTGGATTAAGCAAGCAGCGAAGTCGAGATATACGAATGAAGTATTAATTAAGTGAAGAAAGGAATTTCTTTTCCCACAAACTGGAAAATGGTAATTATTATTCTCCAAGTAAAAAATGTAAACGTGATGTAAAAGAAAATTATCACCCGAGTAATCTTAACTTCACTTATATGTAAAATAATGAGGTTAATTAAAGTTACGCATTAATTTGTAGAATAAGAAAATTTTAGTAAATAGTCAACAGGTTTAAGGTAATGGAGATTTTGTTTCATTAATCCTGTTAGATTTTATGAGCGTGGGGCGGAAGCTATCGATTCCTGTTCTGGTTACGATGAGAAATATTTATATTTTTTTAAAGCCTTTCATAAACTTTGATTCCACATCTTATATTTCAAAGTAAAATGCTATGCATCTTCACACCAATATGATAATTTGGATTAAAAGCTGGCTGACAGATTTTAGGCAGATGATGCTTTTAAACGGGGTGACTTTCGAATTGCTACCAATCACAAGTTCAGTTCCTCAAGGTTCCGTTTTGACACCACCCCAATTTTAATTTTCCTAAACACCCTAGGTTTTGGAATTAAGTCCTAAATAAATTAATCGTCTAACGATAATATAGAATTTAGAAGACAGAAATTTGGTACCAAATTGTTTAAATAGGTTAATTAAATGCTGCATTGATTTTAGCCTGCAGCTTTATGTTTCCAAACAAGGCCTTTTACGATTCTGAAAAAAAATAACCCTAAATTTAAATACTATATCTAAGGTAATGACTTTATATAAGTAAGAGAACACGAATATCTAGCAATTAAAATAGATGATTTTAGTTTTTCTAGTCAGTGCATAGCAGTTAGAATCAGAGGAACTAAAGCCGCATCATTCATTCATCAGGCATTGCGTATTAATACGAAAAGTACACAATATGATTTAACTACAAACATCGTTAGCTGGACTCACCATTTAAACAAAATTATAGATATAATACTTAGTTTACTCAACCTCATTTTCCTTGTAAATAGGAGGAAAAGTGGGTAACAAATAGAAACTTATATATTAGAGAGCAACATACCCGATAATGCAAACAATCTGTTTTATTTTACAGGGATGGTGACTACGAGAGGAGAGGACAAAACTATAAATAATTGAAAATGAAAAAAAAACATCGATGGGAAACTTTTCCTTCTGTGCCACTCGTTCAAGTCTGGAATAGATCCCATAAGAAATATTAACGCTTCAAGCAGTGATATCATGAATAATAAATTTGATAATTCACAAACAAAAACAAATAAAAAATAAAGTAGAGATATTAGATAATAATATAGAAATAGGATAATAAAACAGAAATAGGATAAAACTTTGTTTAAAAAATTGACGTAGTCATAATCGTGCCTCCCATGTATAAATTGTATAGTTCCTTGTTGGTACCAGCAAATTTGTTTGTTTAAGATTTAGAATATAAATCGTTAACATTCTCCTTCATATCTGTGCAGTCTATAAATTTTTATAGTCTACTCACACCCTATTTTCCAATTCATACCATTTCCATAACGGCCCCCTTCTATCACAATTACTAACCACTTCCTTATTCAGAGCTGTTTCTCTTTTCCTCCTTTTTATCCAAACCTCCTTTCTTCCCACACTGATTGATTGAACTGATAAATAAATATTTCGATAGTTGATTCGTCTAATGGAAGTTGAGTGAGGTTACGTTAATTTAAGATATGTTAGGTCAGGTTAGACGCCTCTACTGTTAAGTTTGAAACAGACATTATTATTTATTAAAAATATGGTTATTACTGAATAATATGACACATTAATTACTCTCCATGTATATTTTTAAAAAATGTCTTCTACCAGGTGATATTAAACAATGTCCCTTTATTTATAATGATGTAATTTGTTAGCCCTTAAAGCTTGAATGTAGAAATAAGTATCACTACAAAGAATGTCGAGGTTTTAGTGATTGGGTAATCCCAGTCCCACTTCCTGGACATATATTTTATTACCGCACCGAGGTGAAGCATATCCAATACACCTACCTTAGCCACTTCCGGTGAATAAGAATAAATCTGCTGCGTACTCTTTTGATCAAAACTAAGATGATGATCCCCTGAGGGCGTCCTCCACTCAGTATAAGCCAACCATAAGCGGGTCAGTGGAATAATGAGTTTTAAGCCGAGGGGATTCGTCCAATGGATCGTCCAAATTAGTTAAACACACATCTACAAAAATAATCTTTAATGTACATGAATTTAAAATAAACACAACGTATATAAATATAAATAGGATTAATATTGCACTGAATAAATAAGTCTACAAAATGTCGTGAAGATTACTTCCAGATTACTTACTGGGATGTTTGCGTCTTAATGACACCAGACAGAACGATGGGAATATTATTATCGAGTTAAACACTGGATTAAGTAAGCACTTTTAATATTCGGGGTATGAAATCAGAATGAGAATTCTAGTACACAAATAAACTAGTGAAGTTAGCGGAGGGGATAATTCAATTAACGATACCTTTGGGTTCGTAAGTATTTTTGAAGATTGGGCGGTGAAGATCTTTTTCTGGTGACAATGATCGCACCTAGTCCGGCCGTCCGATGTTACCGAATGAGAGGGTAATCCTAGAGCGGTGATATACTGATCCTTTGCCGGATCACGAAGGTGAGCCAAGTGGTGACTCAATCGGACTTCTTCCTCGAAGTACCTGTCCGATTATTTGGCTCCTGGAGTGAGTAGCCAAAACCATTTATCTAGCTACGTCTAGGGTAATTCACAGAGGAAGGTCCTGTGTAACCTCAGACTCTGAAGCAGTGGGGGAGGGGGGGCTGCGAGAAGTTTGGCACCTACAAGTACCGTGACGGCAACAACCAATTCCCCGAGAAGTTCCTCCTTGCAGCGGGCGAACGGTTTCTTATGTGGAGTGAGTTTCACACAAACTCGACGTAGGTCCAAGGGCTTCTGCCTGATTCCAGGGAGAAGTCTTCCTTTTATTCTTCCCACGAGAAAAATCGAGAGAGCGAATCGAATTCTCGTAAAATCTGTATCGTCGCACGAAAGACCTTTTTTCATCTTTGGGCCGACGATATTTCATTCACGACTTTGAGCCATCTCAGATTTTACTGCGGTGCGAAAAAGGGAGACGGAGAATTCTAGGCAGGCGAGAGGTGCGTTTGGAGCTACGAAAAGGCGCGCCACTTTGTGTCAGAGTGTTTCTGCATACACTTATGTACGCGGTATTCAGACTTCTACAAAAACCAATATTTGAAATTTCATTAGCTAGCGTTTTAACATTCAAAATGATGCCCACTGGACTATTCACTTATCAATACGATTAGCAATACTATTATTAATACGACATTGATAGATGCAATGATTTCTTGAAACTCATTCTTGAGTTCTGTGATATTAGATGGTGCTGCTCAAAATAGACTTTCTTTTACAAAACTCCATAGAAAGTAATCTAAAAGTGACAACTTAGGTGACCAGGCAGCCCAGAGGAAGTTTGTGCTATGTGATATTTGTTGTTGAGGAAGTGGGACCTTCAACCCTGGCATGGTGGTACATGCAGTATGGGTTGTAGCGTCATGTTGATGAAACCATTCGTCAGAATATTTACTATTAGCGAAAATGCTTTTGACCATGTCAAGATATCTGGCAACGTTAATTGACTGAGCTTGTCCTGTTTCATGGTCCTTAAAGAAATAGAGTCCATAAATTTTATTTTCACCTTGTCCACACCATGCTGTTATCTTTGGGCAGAGTAAAAGATTTTGAAAGTGAGTGTTTGGATTAGTTAGTCACCCCTTGTGATAATTATGTTTATTTGGCATGCTTTTCGAGGAAACGTGACATTCCTCACTAAAAATTATGTTATTAAATAATAATTGTTTAACCCTGCACCTTTTTTTAACCCTTAGGTAAAATGCTAACCTTTATTGCTTATCCTGCATTGAGATTTTTTGATGACATTGGCATTTGTATGGTTTAATTTAAATTTATATCTTTTTGGAGAATAGTTCGCACAGTTTCTCTATTGAAAGGTGCCTCAACAGCCAATTTTCTCACTGACTTTGTTTCATCAGCATCAATTAAAATCGTTACTTTGCCAATATTCTTTTCTATCCTCACACTTTTCTTACCGATGGAATTTCATTTATTTATATTGCAAATTGTGTTGTGTGCATTCCACTTGGCGTAATTTTTCTGGATTGTTTTTATCTATATGTATACCATATCTTGCTTGAAAATGGCAAATTGATTTGATTATGGAACCATGTAGAATCATTAATTCCACCACAAACCTGCGCTGTTCAAGAGTTAATTAGCCATTTTTGAGAGGCTTTTTAAAAGAGAAGTTCAATATCTGCATAGATAGGCTATCCTAAGGCAGGGATAGACTATCCACCTTAATCCTTGGCTACCTAAGCAAGCTGATTAAATTTTAAATATAATATCTAACAAATTACAGCATTATAAAATGGTCACATTTTTGGCTGTCGCCTGGTATATAGATTGAAAAAGTCAGAGAATTTTTTTTAAATGATATAAAATTTGTTTGTTAGTAAGTATTGAGTTATATATTATGATTTAAACGAATTTTGATCGAATTAACCATGTTTTATAATGAATTTCCAATGTGAATGCGATTTAAGCCACTCTTTTACGCTTGGGTACCTTTATTTGATGATATTTTTCACCAATAAGGGCTGATTTTTTTCTTCATATTGACCAATATAAATCAACCCTTGGACAACCACCAGAAAATACATGGTCATACATCACTCTAAAATGTCATTTATGTGTGATTTATGACATTTTCCCTTTTCGATAACGCAGACTTTTTGAGTAATCAGCCTGTTAGTGTACAAGGAATATTCAGGTTTTTGTTGTTAAAGACAAATGTATTTCCGCATTCTGAAATTTTAGGCCTTTAAATGAATGCCATTTCTTTTTATTAGTTTGAGGAATAAGCTCTTGCGTTTTTTTAATGTTGTGTTGATTTAAGTTTTGTTGACGTGATTTGTGCACATATTAAGAAACAATAATAAATAATGAGAGCAAAATTTGCAAAGGTTAGGCTACGTATCTTAACAGCGTAGACTATTACGCTTTTGCTTAAGGCTACGTCTTTAAGTTAAGTAATAAGTCATTGCGGTTTATTTAAAAGTTGTGTTAATTTAATTTTCGTCCTGTACCCTCAAAATGGAATGTCAAGTTGAAAAAAAGGCGCATTTTCGACACTTGTTGTTATTTATTTTCAATCAAGACGGGAACAATAGAAACGTAGCTAAAGCTCGTCGCGATATTAAGGCTGTCTACGGAGAAAATGCTTTATCGAAAAGGACAGCTCAATGGTGGTTTTGACGTTTCAAAAACGGTCATTTCAATCTTAATGGCGAAGAACGTTCTGGTCGCTCCATTAAGTTGGATGATGATCGATTGAACGACCTTCTTCATGAAAATCCTCGTTAATCGATTAGAGAATTGGCTGTACAATTGGCGGGTGATCAGAAAACTGTAGTGAATCACCTTCATTCGATAGGGAAAGTTAAAAAATTCGGTGCATGGGTTCCGCACGCTTTGAGCAAAGCAACAAACTTCAACGCTCTACAATTGCCACAGGTTTTCTTGCTCGTCACAAGGCTACTCGTGGATATAAGGACATATTTCTTTACCGCATCATCACTGAAGACGAAAAGTGCTGTGTTTATGTCAACATAAACCATCAAAAACAATGGCTTAGCCCCAATAAAAATCACTTCCGCGATTAAAGCAAGGACTTCACCCACGAAAGACGATGCTGTGTGTGTAGTGAGATTGTGATGGCATCATTTTTTTACGATCTCCTTGCGAACAACGAGATTGTAAATGCAAAAATCTACGTTCAACAAATGTATCGACTCGCCGAAGCTATTCGTGAAAAGCGACCTCATCAACGTTATGGAGTCCTTCTTCAATCCGACAATGCTCGTCCTCACATTGCCAATATAACAAAAGACGCTATCCAAACGCTTAATTGGGAATCCTGCCACATCCTATATATTCGCCAAGCTTGGCTCCATTGGATTTCTATCTGTTCCCATCGCTCTCCAACAATTTGCGCTGCGTTTTGTTCAATACTGATGTGGAATTAAGAATCTGGTTAGACGAATTATTCGAGTCAAAATCCATAGATTTTTATTGCAGAGGCATCGAAAAACTAGTTGAACGTTGGGAAGAACTCGTAAATAACAATGGAGAATACATTACTGATTAAATTGCATATTGCTATCAATTAAAAATGAAGTTTTTCGAAAATTGTTAATGGTAATGAATAAATTTGATAAAACCGCAAGAACTTATTCCTCAACCCAATAGGTCAAAGAAAAGATTAGGATTAAATTTGGTTTGGGAGTTTAAATTAAGACTAACCTCAATTAATCTGAGGTTCAGTAGTTTTTTATGTTCGGTGGATATTTTAGTTGTGTGATTATTTTTGGTATTTTGTGTGAAATTGACGTTTTCCTCTTAAATGCTCCATTTCTGACACTACCTACCACTGTCAAGAATGAAAAAATCGTAGTCTTAACAGTAGTGCTCTTCCCTAGTATTTGCATATGTTTTTTGGCTGTAGTTTAAGTCATTCAGACCTTAATTTTTCTGGGAAAAGCTTAATTGGATTATGAGATAGATATTGTCTCTGAGACCAATAATTTATGAGTGAAACACAGCAGAAAAACCAATATTGAAAGCGAGGTTAAGTGTTATTATAAGGTAAATATTTAAAAAAAGATTAATTCGAACATATCACGGATTGAGAGAAGTAAATACTCGAACCTTGTGACTTTAACTAAATGTCATTTGAGCAACTATGTATGACAACTAGAGGGTACCAGAAGACGAGAAAGAGAGAACTAGCTATGTATATTGATGAGTGAGGAACAATACGACGCTAGAGTTAAGTAATATTTTCGCCAGTATGAGGGTGTTCATGAATAGTATTTTAGGGTGGACCCTGAGTCTACACACACGCATACACTCATAGACACATTCAAACACGTATCCACATAAACGAGCATACAGAAACACACTCACGACCTTGCACCCTGAGTCTACCCCTCCCCCCTTTTATTGGTTTGTCGCCAAAAATGTTCCCATCCCCGTTCTCGCACCCTAGGTTAGTGACCTTATTTTTTGGCAAATCAGTGGGGTTTCTTTAACGCGTTTTGTATTTTCATGTATTTTCTCGTATTGGCATTTGAGTGAAATTGCCCCCTCCCTCCCCCTTATTGGTAGGCGCTAAAATTTTTTTATAATAAAGCTTAAAGCTACGATGAGTTAACGAACACGGGATTGGAAACGGCGCGCGTGCTTCGCGAATGGCAGCGTGAGTTGAGAAATCCTATGTTTTCGTACGATTGTATTTATTTTCGGTAATTAAGTGAGTTGGAGATACTCGTATTAAACTCTGGGCACCATTTATATGAGGCAAGGCTAACTATTACATGAATGCTTTTGCCTTCGATAGCGCTGCAATAGTCCGTACGTGCATAAATTTGTTTTTGTCTTGGACTGAATCAATGTTGACTGATCGTACGGGTTGAGCCTAACGCAATTTGTGACTCTAAAGCTAAATGGAATGTAATGAACAGAGAGCAGAGCAAAATAAAATATATTAAATTTTACAAGAATGACTTAGATTTAAGTGATTTTTATATAGAAATTGAATTGAGTAAGGCAGATGATATTTAAGGGATACAGTTAGAATGCTATACAGAGTATAGGGAAGGATACATAAATGATTTAAGTTGAAATAGAATACAAGTTATTTATGAGTTTGGAAAGTTAATATTTGGAAATCACGTGACGAGAATGTTGGGTTCACAGGTGTATAGGTGTGTATATAAATATGTAATTGAATAACTATAAATATGTAAGTATAATTATGTAAGTACACGACTATGATGGAATGTGAATTTGGGGTTTGTAATGAGAGAAGGAACAGTAATTATGATCTACTCTTGTATGGACTGTTTGCAGAGAATAGATAGCAGAGGAAATATGACTGACGTTTATCCCAAGCGACGCTGTGCACAAGTAAATATGTGCCTCGCTTCTAGACGGATGGCGGAAGGCGTGTGTTTGTATGTGTGTGTTCGTGTAAGGGAAAATCTTGTGCAAAAAGGATTTTGTCGTATTAGTGGTGATGTTACATAGAAATAATTTATTCTCGTTATAGAGTAATTTATTGATTATAATTGAATGCCAATTTTACATATTACTAAAATGCCCCAGAGGGGATTACTATAAGCAAATATTTGAAATAATTGGGAGTGGTTAATGAAGTAAAGAGATCTCTATCGCTATTCAAGCATTTTAGTGACTCTTTTGCAATCAAGGGTTACTGCCGTGTGCGACACATTCAAAATTAGTAGATATCAGAGAATTGATACAAAAAGATTATAATGTCTAGACAATATTTAACATATGTGGCATCTACAGTTTTTTTCAGAGTGAAAGTACTTGAAAATAATTTAGGAGTTGTTAATGAAGTAAAGACATGTCTATCGCTATTTAAACATTTTAGTGACCTTTTTTTTTCAATCAATGGTTACTGCCTTCTGCGACGCATTCAACATTAGTAGATATCGGAAGATTAATCAAAAGGATTATAATGTCTAGACCATATTTAACATATCTGGCATCTGCAGGGTTTTTTTTAACGAAAATAATTGAACAAATAATTTTCACCACTTAACCCCACCCATCCCTGATTGGATTGACGTGACCCCTCCTTCCTCATCGGTAGAGATATAAAACACCATTCAAACCTTCTCCATTTATCATTATAATTCCTAGCTTTGTTTGGAAGATTTTTTTTTCCTCTTTATTAACCTGATCGAACTTAAAGTTTTTAAGTAAACATAAACATATGGAGCCATTAATAGAAATGAATGGAGTTCCTTGTCGCGAGATCTGTGATTTTATCGAACATTTCACAGTTTTGCAATTCACAGCTACGTTTACAAAGTAAGTTATTTTCTTTTTGGGAATTTGTTTTTTAAAAAGTCAAGGTTGTTATAGTGATTTATTTTACATTTAAATTCAAATATGCATACATTTTCTACAGATTAATAAATCTTTAAAAAATTAATTGATACTAATTAGATTATATAATGGCATATAATATATACAATTTAGTAGATAGAATAGATAATTTCATATTTTCCAACTAATAATTAATATTTATTGAGTGTGAAATATCAATTTCTCTTTACATTCTAATTCAAGTATTCTTTACACTGATTTCTTCGTTTCTTTGATCATTATAAAAATCAAATTGTTTGATAAAAGCTCGATATGATTTACCGATTGTCATCTGCTGAATGAAATAGACACAAAACAAACCTTTCGAGTCTGTAAAGTAACCCTGAACTCTAAATGGATGGATTGAAAGATAATAATTTGATTCATTTTTACTAAGTATTTACGAATATATACATCGTTCTGGAACCCTAGACATAGGATATCATAATAATAAACAAAGTTTGGCAAGAAACAAAGCTATCCAATGCAATCCACGCCGATGACTGCTATCCAGATTAATCATATAACTTGCCGGCAGTATTAAAGGGAGACTTACCTCAGTGTCTCTTGCAAAACAGCCCTTAAAAACTGGTTTTGTAGTTTTATTTAGATACAATAGTTCTTCTAGACTTATATATCTCAATAATAACTGAAACTCTGCATATATTGGAAAGGAGACAGAGTCTATTAATGGAGATCTAAATTGTAACTGTATTGATAATGTGCCCTATTGTATAGGATTGTATTGTATTGTATATTATGAGAAGAAAACTTCCTCATACTCTTCATCATTTATTTTCAACATTTTCTCTTCTTCCACTTTTTATTCTTCCCTTTTCGCTTATTTATTACAGCCATTTTCTGGGATTTCCTCTCATTCTCACTCTCAGATTTTCACTTTCTTCTAATATATCATTTAGTATCTTTAGTAATAGTATTTTTCGTCCTTCCCAGCTAATCTTTCAAATCTTGATTTTTAGGCTTTCCATGCGCAATAATCTGAACGGTATCGAAACCGGCGGAAATATCCTTCTTTCCTAGATAGCGAGCATCATTCTCAAATAGGGCGCCGCATTTCGGAATAGGGAGAGGAATAGGGATCCAAGACTATGTCCTCTCTGAGCTCTTACCCCTTTAAGCACGAGTGGGCCATTCAAAATTTTTAATTATTCTTCAAATGACTTCTCCTACTGTGTAGCTTTATTATCAAAAGACCAAAAAAGAATGGGAATTTTTCACCTTCAACCGTTCTTATTTAGATATAAATTGATCTCAGGTACCCAGAGCCTAGATTCAGATAGTGTAGATTATCAAATGTTATACTGAATGAGCAATCATTGAAAGGAAGGAAAATAATTCTCATCAGCCTTGACTGTGTTCCGCTGACTAACTGCTAGTCTACAAGGTTAGAGTAAATGTAACATGATCGCGGATGAGATATAAAAGCAGGTTAAACCTATATTAAAAGCAATAGGTACAATGATTTCATTTGGAGATATCATCTCTGATAGATCTTTTCTTAATACAGGAAGATTCTTCTGACAGATGGAATAATAGATTTTCTTTCCTTTGAAATTGAAGAGTGAACGTGAAATGAGCATTAATACATATTCAGTAGACATTTTTCGTTGTGTTTTGTCAGATTAAAACAGTAAATCTTGAGATGATAATTTCTGTCTCATTTTCAGATTCATTTGCTCTATGAGTTTTTTTTCATTTGTATAATATCTGGCGTCTATCCATATTTTATCATAAACATAGTCAATTCCTTTTATTTTTGTTTCCTTTCATATTGCAAATATAGTATTTTATGCATAAATATTTGCTTCCGTCATTTTCCGATAGACTGTGAATGCATGTGTAGGCATAGTAATATGTTGAAGCAAGACAGTAAATACACCGTTTTCACACAGAATTCCTCTGGTCGAGACAAATTAACGAAGCTGTGTTTAACTTGAGCTGCTTTATCACCGTCTTCTTCCAGTTTAATAACGCTGTTCCGCTTAAAGAGCGCAATCGTGTCAATCTTTTCCCTCCTGGGGCCGAAGAGAATCGCTCTCATTTCCCGTTCGCCTCGTCGATGCCCAAGATCAGGGGTGGGAAACCTTTTTGTGCATAAAGGCCATCTTACAATTCATCATCACCTATAAAGGCCACCTAGAAAAAAAATTTAAAGTTAATTTATCCTTAAGTAATTTATTAGTAATCTAATAACAAAAGTTTTATAGAAATCGAAAGTATAATAATTTTCAAATAATTCTATTGAAGTAAGTGCTTTTTATACAAGTAATATGTAAATGAAAAATAATGAAAACGTGAAATTTTCAAATATTTTATTTATGTAAGAAGTTTTCAAAATAATATCGAAAGCATGACATTTTAAAATTATTTTAATTAAGAAAAAAGGTGCTTTGTATTCAAAGAACAAGCAAAGTAATAATAATCTTATAAAAAGATAACATTTTCGAATATTCAATATACAATAGGCAAGTATGTACATTTTTATACAAATTAATGACTTCTTTAAGTTTGCTTCTTTTGAGAAAGCATTTTGATATCAGGCTCTAACATAGTGGTTCTTAGTCTCAATTGGTCCTCCAAATGATCGTCTGTCAACCATGTTCTCAGTGAATTCTTGATTTGTGCCAAGTACGAAAATGTGGATTCACAACAGTATGTTGAAGAAAAACAGGAAATCAGTCGTCGTGCATGTTCACGAAGACGAGGATATTCTATCGCGTTTTTCCAAGTTTCGATGGGATTTTCTCTCTTGTCAGAGACTTCAGGAGATCATCTTCAGACATTTCAATAAGCTCCATTTGTAACTCTTCAGGACTCTGATACATCAACTAAATGAGGTTTAAAAGCAAGTGCAGATTGATGTTATGCTTTTTAAAATTATTCAATCTTTTATTGTATTCTTCTATCAATGTGTTTAAAACCGACTCATATTCTTCAAAATATCCATAGATATCTTCATTTTTCCTCATTAACTTCGTAAGCTGGGAAAAGTGTTCTTCTGAAAGTTTTGATTGAGCCAAAAGGGACTTGAAATGACTGATTTTTTTGCCACATATCTTAAATATATTTATTTCTGCCTTGCAATGAAATGTTTAAATAATTTTTTTTGGCATCACATGACATATAAAGGCAACATCTCTGCAAAAATTTAGATCTGATAAATCAGAATACTTGTTTTTTCTTTGAAAAAGTCCATAAGTTGCCTTCGTAAAGACAAAATTTTGACCAATACTTTTCCTTGCGACACCAGCGTACTTTTGAGTGATATGGCAAATCTACACTAATTACTCCGTCATCCATCATCAGCATGTTTCGAAATCGAAGATGATTTGAGTCATTCACTGGAATATAGTTAACAATGCTTATAACCTTTTGCAAAGTGTCATTTAAAGTTACAGATTTTGCACATAGATTTTACAAATGTAAAATACAATGAAAAGAAATCAGTACATTTGGTTCTTAGATTTCTCTCTTAAGATGTCCACTAAATCCTTTATTTTTAGCCATTATAGCTGGGGCAGTATCAGTGCACACATTTACCAAATTAGTAAAATTTAGTCCTATTTTATGACATTGCTCTTTGAAGTTGTTAAAAATATCTATCCCCCCTGTCCTTCCTTTAAGGGTGCCTAAAGCAAGCATTTCTTCATATAATTGAAAATCCTCTGTTATGGCACGAATAAAATACAATAATTGTGCTGAATGTTCAATGCCAAAAAATAAATATATATCAAAAGGCCATAGAAGGCCACACCTAATGATCCAGAAGGCAGCATGTGGCCTTAAGGCCGCAGGTTCCCCATCCATGCCCAAGATTATCAAGGTTCATGTTTGCATAAGCCGCCTCTGATATCCCCTTTGGAGGCCATTAAGCGCGAAACCCTCTCCCGACCATTGCTGTGGCTTCTATTTAAGGTAGTGTCTGCAAATCCTCAGCAGATAGAGAGAACGCGAGTTTCTTGCCGTCCAGACCTTAGTGTCTATCTCCCGTGAAGTGCTCCCCTTGCCTTTGTGATCTCGTCAGCCGATCGTCTTCGTGTAATTCGCCCCTGATCAGAAGAATATTACGGAAACCCGTTTATACCCCGAAAGATTGTCCTGGGTTTCTCTCACCTCACTACATTGATTGAGACTTCCTGCCGCCCGCAGACGAATCTTGATTTCATAATTACTTCTCTCTGGAACCGAGGTAATCTCATTCACCTTCAGAGTCTCTTTGAAGCCTTCGCATCGAGACCCAATCGACGAAGAACTGGCCATTGGTCTTTTCCATCCCTAGTTCATCCTCCACAAGTAACCAGGAGTCCTTTCCTTGTATTCCCACCTCTTCGTTCTCAGTCCTAAGAAAAATTCCCCATTTGGTGTAACGTCTATAGACTTGCTAAATATTTCATTCAATCCAACTTATTGGATCACTTATATATTTTCCCAAACCTAGTTTCCTTAATATTTGCCTGTTATAATATTGTTTGTCGTACTAATTATTATTTAGATTTCCATATTTATCTGTGCCCTTGTCCTTATTAATTGTATTAAAGTTTATTTTTGTAGAGGTGTTTATCTTTCGAATAACCCTTGAGACAAACCAGAAAAACATATTTCTTTTTAAAAAGCCAACCTATAATATCGCACTCTAAGTAGAATGTCCTTACCTTACTCCCTAAATCAATTGTATTTGAGCGCAGCGCAGATAGGGGGCTGTTTGACGTAAGGTAGTAGTATGTGCCTTTAGATACTTTTTGGTCACACGCTTTCGTCCCTCGACATAATAATATAGATATTCCCTAGAAATTTAGACTCACAAAGCCCTACTTTATATTAACTGTGGTCTGTTATAATAGATTTATGTAATTCAATGCTATAGTCAAGCATGGTATTTTGAAAGTAACCATCCAGGGAGGATGATGAAGGAAGGGTGATATAAAAACTCTCTGACTCCATCTTCACAACAGCTAAAATAACTTTCTTCCTCTCCTACCTTTATATAATTTACGAATGCATGTAGTCAAGATTTGTGGGTAATATCATATGCCTTGGAGTGTGAGTTAAACGAATTTGGGTACCCTAGTCATTTTACTAAATATAAATTGATTTTTCCATGCCCTTTTGTTTTAACTATCCTCTCCACTACATATTTCTTACGGGAGTCAAACTTTGCTTTCTGTAGTTATATAGGGGGGTGGAGGAGGCTTTTACTTGCTTCTTTCTTTTATTGTTACCACCCTGTATGTTAATGGAGTTTTCCTCTTGTGTGGTAATCCTTCGTACCAATAGGGGGTTTGGTTTCGTTGTTTGTGGTAAAGTTGCCACTGAAAATGGTAAGCTTAGTAGGATTGGGATAACGTTTGCCCCCGGCAAGGGTAACAAATTATTTGAATGCGCAACGGAAATATCCCTTTAGTTAGCCTTGTACTTGATCCGAGAAGAAGGTACCAGCTTGGATGAATAAAAGAATTTGTTTATAGATATAAACGAGTCTCAGTTTATTTATTTTACCTTGCACCAAAATAGGAAGTACTCCGAGTAAAATTTCACAATTCGATTTTACAACAAAGTAATGCGGAAATATGGTAGAGCAACTGGACGATTATAATGATTGACTTATTGAATGAATGAACGCGTAACAATTAAGATAATAATAATGATAGACTCTTTTTTTTATCTCTCTGCACCCATTTATAAAGAGGGAAAAATATTCATCAAGTCAGCCTCACGCCCCGCCTACAAATGACGTTGGCGCACGTGATTGGCTGCTCATTCCATTATCTCGCCTCCTGATTGGCTTAAATTAATCCTTTATTTAATTTTAATTGGATGGTATCTAAACTACCGTACCTCTTTATTGGCGAATATTTCTAGAAGGCGGAGCTTTATTATTAGACATATATTTGTTTAACTTCTGGCTATCTTTGTACAGAATGATGGAATCCTTTTATCACACGCTCTTTTATTACCTCTAGATATTCTGAGTTTCCTATTATTTACTCTCTGGAGCCTGTCTGACTTAAAGCCCACTTTATTACAGGGAGAAAATCGAGCCTTTATCTCGACATTTTAGACTCGCTCTTTCTCTTCCTTTCCTCGGGTTCCGTTGTGTAGGGTATTTACATGTACACCCTTTAGGTGAATAGACCTGTGCCCTACAGTTCTTCTTCATAACACCAACTTCAATATGTTCTCTATTTAAATCTTCAATATAATAAAGATCTAATACTTTGAAATTCTAAATATCTTTCGATTTCCTCACTCTACCCTACTTCGTAGGATTAGAACATAATCAACGCTCTTACATATATAGAAACGTGTTTTTTTTTACCCTTAACTCTCTAATTCGGTTTTTAATACCATGTATAACTTTGAACAGTATTTTTCAAATCATTCTATGTCTAGAATTATTATAAGCCCTTGTAAAATTATCTAACACGTCGATGTATTTCCATGTATTATTAAAGGTAAACTATCTAAAAGTCTTTCTTTTATTGTTCTTTTTACACGCTATACAAGGCTAGCTTTGTTTTGTGAGTGAACAAGATATACGCCGATATTATATTCGCTCAATAAACGTTTAAACTCTCCTCCATTATCAGAACATATATAACCTTGAAGGAATTAGCCAGAGATATCTAGAATAGACGTCAATTAAACAGAGTGTGAAACGTACACCATGATCAAATTTGTACATCACAGTTATATCTAGCTGGCAAATCTTGTTTGAACCTTGTAGTTTAATCTGTTTTGTCTTGAATTTTTTAGCCCGGGCTTAGCGATCCTTTTTACAGATTGGAATAGCCGATTTACCCCAACAAAAGATGTTAGCAGATTTAAAGATTTACTAAATATGGAAGGAAAACGAGTAAATACCCGAAAAAGTCACTGATCTAAGAAGGGCAGGGGCTGGGATTATTTTTAGACAAAACAAAAACGGATGATTCTTCTGGTTTTGGTGGTCCTAGTGAATTTGACATAGTTTTCTTCTGAACGAGGTGAAAATGTTGATGTTCATTCTATCTAGTTTGGGGTTTGTCAAACTCAGATAGCGTAAGATTTGGGTAGTCAAGCTGTGTCGAAAGTATTTGTATATTTAATCCTTGATGATCTTGGGACTCGAACTGTGCCAAGACGCCTTGGAACAATCTGGTATTGTCCAAGAAACTGCAAGTCTTTCTTAACTTGCAGAAAAACTTGCTTTTCAGATTATTCTCGAATGTGAAAAATCCTTCTCTCTACCGGTGACTTTCCTGTCTCTTCTTGAAAACGAAAAACGCCTAGTTTTTTTTATATCGACCTGTTTTATACCTCAATTAACCCTGCACGGTAAATGGAGGTGTAGGGGATTGCCAGATGGGCAGCAAATGAAGATTATTTTTTTGGTGTCTGTTGTTAGTCTACTCGGAATTTTTAACTTAGAGGAGCACGTAATACGATGTTGAGAGTTTGCACTTTTGACTTTCGTATTTATAAATTTTCTCCGTTCTCCTATGTAACCGGAGAACATCAGAGGGGAAAAGCTAAACCCAAGAATCTTTTTTTATTATTACATTAGTTGTCATTGCCAAGAAGGAGGCCTTAATACATATATATACTCGCTATTTCACACAGTTTTTGTTAAACTCTTATATCTCTATACTCGCCTAAGGCAGACATTTTAAAAAGAGCGATTTTTTAAATTTACGCTTAGACATATTTGTTTGTGGATTGGAATTGAGTTGTAATAATCATGAAACAAAGAGATACTAACCCTTACAGCAATGTTTATAATCCTTGCCATTTTCATATATTTGGAGACATTTACTTGTTGATTTCACGATCTTTATGTTTCCAAGACTTGCACATGGATCATATAACGACAGATCTGTTTGTTTAAAGTTTAGTTCTTCTGAAGATTATTAAAATTTCAGCGTTTACATGGAAAAGAGTCAGAGTGAAAAGCGACGAAATTTGTGTGTAATGAGTGAGAAGATGTAAGTTTACTAAAAAACTGGTGCGGAAGGTGAGAAAAATTGTGCAGAAGAGAGATGATGCACGCATATAAGCTTTGAAACTCGAGCGAGGACTGAGTTTGGTTACTTGTTTGGAAATGAAGCACTAAAATGATGATACATAAAGTAATGATTTCCAAGCTGATATCTCAAGGAAATGTACCTGTAAAGAGAGATGAGTTATTTTAGAGATGTACTATGAAAACTAGGGTATGTTTCTCCTTTCTTTGTATGTCCTAACCACCTTTCATTATATCACATTTAAGGTCGAAAACACTCAAGCTGCAACCGCGATGATGGTAGTAGGTTACTTAAATATTACCGTTTGTATTTATGAGGAATTAATATAATGAGAGATATGTGGAATGAAAAATCTGTAAATATAACTGACTAGTATACGAGAAAGCATTGCTTTCCCGATAATCTTATGAGCTTTTGCTAACTTTCATATGAGGTAAAAGATGAGTATAAACCTATTGAATTTAAAGTTTTAGGCAGAGGTTCTTATGGGTAAATGGTTTTACCCTACCTAAAAATTATAATTTTTAAGATTTTCTGTAAAGGTTTTGTATCAAGACAAATCGTTTCAGGCGGAACAGCCCAGAATTTGGTTGCCTGGTCCGGTAAAACAGTAACTCAATGAAGTATATCAGATATATGTTTGTTCAAAGTCTATTACATTTTAAGATTTATACTTTGACATATAATTTAGTTAATAGAGTTATTAGTCGCTTCTAGGTCTACTGGAGGGGGTTTAATATTTTAAAATATAATTAAACCTGTTTTACTAGTTGATTTTATAATAGGAAAACTTTACTGTATTTTTTGTTATTATTAAACTATTTAATGCACAAATTCCGATGCTCCTTTTATGTATGTTTAGTCTGAAAAATAAGTATTCGTAAACCTTCAAAATTCAATTTTAATTAACTTCCAACCCATCAAACTTCATTAACTTCACTCAATAAATGTATATTAGTGTAAAGTTAAAAGTTTTGTGCACAAAAAGGCATGAAACAGAATTGCTATTTAGTAAATTTGAAATAATTATAACAGGGCTGAAATAGGTTTTCCTACAGAAACATAAACCCAACGAAATTCCCTTTTAAAACCACATGAGGGTCATAGTATTATTAACTGTCAAGGTTCCCCTAAAACTTTTAGAGGGTCCCAATAATATGTACAGCAGACATCAAGAGCCCAGGAAAGATTGGAATGCCATTCAACAGTCGACTTTCCCGCAGTAAAAACGTCACCATGACCAAGAATAAAGGTCTCGCCAATAACTAGAAAAAGGTGATAATAAAGCTCATCCCGTTAGTAGTCATTGTCAAGAGACAATTATTTGAACTTTGCGTCAAGACTAGGATTACTCCCTTGAATCAAATCTTCGAGGTAACAGCAACGCACATCTCTCCTGTGCAGGTGCTCTCTCTAGCCTCCCTAGTGTAAGCTTCCAGCGTTGGCTTCGTGTACGCTTAAGGTTATTCGAGCAACCATTCGATCAGTATTGTTCGTTTGTATATACGGCGACCGTTTCCGCCAAATCCTCGCTCCCCTACGTCTTTAAAGACACTGAGACCTGTTTACGTCTAATGTGTTGCATAGCTTGCTTGAAAACCCCCTTTAACCTTCGTAAAAAGAATATTTGCATATTAGTAAAGTTATCTTTGTACCCATTTTTCTATTGTCCCGGAACCACTAAGATAGCTGACTATTTGACCAACCTAAAATTCTATTATAATTCTCTCACGCAAACAGGCGTCATCTCTCTCGGCTGATAAACGCAGGAAGGGTTGAACTCGACCCTCTTCTACGACATCTACCGTTCAGATTCCCGAGCAAGAAAAAACGGCTCGGCAACTGTGCCACGAAGCAACGTAAGTCCCTCTCCTCGAAGTCGTAATTTAGGAGCTGCCATATGTACGCCTTGTTATACAACAATTTACCTATAAATTAGTTAAGACGTCATGGAGAGAGCTGCTTAATGCATAATTAATAATGTGAGGATTTCTAAATCATCAAAGCACTTCTCGTGCTTAGTTATAACATGAGCTCCGACCACAGACTTTTAATTTATTTTGAAAACAAACACATTATCTTCCTTGGAAAGAATGGAAGTAATTTGTTTAATTATCTGTATATATTAGGTGAAACTAATTACTTGCCAGAGATCTCATCTATATCTCTCTTGGAAAGAGTTTACATGGGAATTCTGGCTGAGGCTTTTGTATCTTTTTATAGAGTGAATTCCCATTATAGTTTAAGTATGTATGGTGTTTGCTCTGGTTGGGTGGTTTAGATTGTTGTTGCTTTGGTAAAGAATAACAAACAGTCTTATCCAGACCCCTCCTATAAGTGATTCCTGAGAAATTTTTAATTAGCTTGATACATGTTCAACTGAATTAACGTTCGTCGTTTGTTCGTTCTCAGATGGGCAATCAAATGAGGGGGATTTTGTTGAATGGGTGAACACTTAAATGACAGATTTTCATAAAGAAGTAAAATGGTGCTAAAATGAAGGACAACATAATTAAAAAAGGGGAGAAAGGTAAAATATGCTATTCAAATCTTCTAAATCATTTTCCTCATTGAGTTATAACTTTAAGTTGTATCTTTGAAAATGTCATTAGATTGGATTCTAGTTCAGTAAAAGTTAATTACCAGGGTAATTTATCGATATTAGATAAAATAGGTGATATGGTCTAGGGATTGACATTCATGTAGATAATTTTAAATTTATAAAGTAATTTATCCAGAGTTAGTAGAGTAAGGATCTGCAGAAATGATTAATTTCCCTGTAGTGTTAAATTCGCTTGTGAAAGGATGTAAAATTAATTAGGGGTTACATTTAGTGACTCTTGGAGCAGGGAGCCCTCAATTGCAAATTTCAGTATCCTCATACCATATTTTTGCCACTTGTACCTTCGTGCATCAAGCCCTTCAGTTATATCTGCCTGATTCTTATCATTGGGATAAAGGACTCTTTCTGAGAAGAATATCGTTATGTTCAATTAATTTAATAATAAAAATATAATTTCATTTTAAGCTATGGAGAAGGAATTTGAGCTCTGGCGTGTATAAGGGGGGGGGAGGGCTTTTCCTAAATAGTACACTGCAGGAAATTTTGAATGGAGTCAACCTGTTCGATGGTCTCCATTTGGTTTAGCTTATCCCTACTCATGTATTCATTTGTCCACTAGCGTTTGTATGCTCGGGTTTCATGAGTTGGTATTTAAAGTAGAAGTTTGGATTAGTTGTAAAGTTGGCAGTGGAATTAAATCCTGTCTAAGGATACTCAGGGAACTACATTTCTGTCATACCATTATTTTTTACCACTTCAGCACTTCTATTTATCACTTGCCGAAAATTGTCCAGTCTATTAATTCGATGATATAGGTGTAGTATTTGCACGGCACATTCTTTTGTTTCTTGCACAATTTCCACAACTTCCTGAATATTTCAGCAAAATCTACTTCTTTTCTCACGATAATATGTAGCTACTAATCGACACCCTATATTTAGGGTTGATGGCAATGTGCTCGACTGCACTGTTCGACATACTTCGCTCTTTTTAGTCACCCTTTCTCGTGAAAGGCGAGGTCTTTCGTAGATTGTTACATTTGGTGTCTGGATGAGTGGCCTTCCTCCGTTTCCACTTCATCCAACAGTCAAACACCTAGATTTAGATTAACTAGTATATATTCCTCTGGAATTTTTCATTTTACCATTTTTGGACCACTTCCTGGACAAGAATTTTATAACCTATATTATTAGACTGCAGCTAATTTTGAAGGCTAGATGGCGCTCAGAATACGTCAATTGATCCTAAATCTAGGCTGAGTTTGGTTCACTCTTCCCTCTTGCTTCTCGATATGGTAGTGTTTTAACATGTTCGTATTCTTCCTATAGTTTAAAACTTCTACTCAACAACGAGCTTTTATTTTCTATCTATCCTTTTATTCATCAGCAACGAGATATCAGCCGACATCCAGAGGCTTGTGTGGCCTCTCGGCATCTATCCGTAGGAGAGCATAGGTGGCTATAAATCTTCCAAACGTTTTCTCCTTCTCTACCTTCAACAATTTCTTTAAAGATCTCCTATTGAAGCCTGTCTGCGTGCTACGGCCTCGCTGTTATTCTGCTCTCAATTTGAGGGGAAATATAGTCTCTCATTTTTTCATCTGCTATTTTCTTCCCTAATTTCAGGGCTAGGGAGAGCAATGCCCTCGTTAGTAATAATATTTTCTTTTTCAGGCAAAGAAGTAATTCTAACGATAGAGATTCGCATAATTGGGCAAACCTAGCCTCAACTTTACTTCACACAAATCCTAATAAGTCCTCCCTGGTGAGGGAGCTTTACTGGAAATTTCTCAGGAAATATATAAAAGTAATGCGCATTTTGATTAAATTCTTTTTCATTTTTCCCGCTTGAAAAATTAAACTAAAAAAAAAGAGAAAAAGGGAACAACTCAATCAAAAGCTAATCGATTTCGCTTTCAAATTAAAAGGATTGGCTAAAATTAGCTAACTTTGTCACTAAATTTGCAAACTAATTAATTATCAAAGTTTGTGATCTATTAGGGATACCGAAAAGTAATGTCGTCTTTTGATAAGGTGTTGGCACTGGGGTTTCATCCTTGGAAAACCATTGTTACTTTCCTTTATTGGTGTTAAAGATAATCCATTTTTCATCTCCAATAACAATTTGATCGAAGCAAGGCTTTTTTTCAGACTTTTGAAAATTGTTAAATGCAATGATTTCGCTGTTTGGCGACAGTTCATGAGGCGCCGAAATCCCCTTTATTATATGTACATTTCCAAGTTTTTAAGATATTTTTTAATAGTGAACCAAGGGATATTTGATCTCTGGGATAATTCTTTAATGGATTGACGATGATCTTCTTCTATTACAGCTTTTAAACGTTCGTCATGCAGAAGAGTGGGTCTTCCTGATCCATCCTCATCAGCAAAGTAAACATTTTCTTCTATAAACTTCGAAAACTATCTCTGGCCGTTTAGAGGTTTTTTATTGTACTTGAGGCATTGCTGCCTCTGAGAAATTCATACGGCATGCTATAGCGAATATGACTCGTAGAAAATGGCACTTAAAAGAGTACACTTGTACAATCCAGACACCAATTACTCTAATATCGTACTGGATCATATTTTACCCATATACAAAATCATTTTGCTCTTTGAAAATTTACTTTTAGCCCACTTCCCAAACAGGCCCTGGCATGGTTACTAGCAATTTCACCTTACACATTTAGCCACTACTAGTAGGTTATTACCATAAATCAAGCACAACAACAAGCAAGCGAAGCCTACCGTGAGCGTCTTGCCCATATTTAGCACCGTTAGAGGTGATAAAACTTCAACGAGACACCTTTAAGTTCATGTTACTAGTTCCTTGATGTGAAATACCGGCTTCTCTCTCTTATTGGTCTTTCATCGACATCCTTTACATTATAGGATCATCGTTGGATATAGTTTTCGACGGCGATTCGTGTTCTTTGTCGACTTGCATACACGTTGTCCTAATTTAGCACTAATATACGTAAAATTACACATTTGGATCAATTAAACTACTTTGAAATGTCCGACAGTGATATTCCTTCACACTTCCACTGTAAAACTTATTTTCTGAAGAAGTAACTGACCTTAAATCTTCTCGCCATCCTGATTTTGTTGAATCGCTACTACCATTAATAGCAGAGGAGGGTTGTTATACATATGTTATAAAATTTTACTTGCAAACTATAAGTTATTGCTCTTTAGTTTTGGATGCATCCTTTCTCCATATATGCTTTATTTCCATCATAACATTCTATCCGCTTTTCTAAAAAAGAAAAAAATGGACCTTATCAGAGGTAAATTTCTACAAATATTTTTTTAATATTTTCAGGGAAATTAAATGAGTATTTAAAATATGGAATTTTGTTTTCTAATTTTGTAAGAAAAAACAAACAAACTCCGAATGGAAACGGCCATCGGTGTTCTGGGATATTGATGATTTCAATATTTGTGTGGACTTGTAAAATCTTGTTCATGAGTTTTCACTACCAATAAAGTTGATGGAGCATTATCAACTCTTAGATAGAATTGGAATTTGTAATTTTAACTCTATGCTACTTGGAGGCTAATTTCTTTCTAAAGGTTGATATAGAAAGTTTCCTTCTTTATCTGTTTTCCCTTATTTTCTATTGAGTATTTTCTTTTTTCTAATTTAATATGTTCTGTCGTTTAAGCATAGGCTATCAGTAATATTTTGCTGGTACCTTACTCTGATTATTTTACACAGATGGTTGACCACAAAAGAGTTAATGGGGCATAGTGGTAGGAATTGTTTTCATCTATTATTTGTGCCGAGATTTTTTATGAATGACCAGTAAAGGTTTTTCGTGTTGTATTAAAATTATATATATTTTATTATTCCTATGTTGATTGCCCTCTAATTAAAACCTCAACTTGCTTATTACTGTAAAACTATTTCCGAAGTTAACAACAATTTCTAGAGGTTTTGTAATCAAGATTAAAATTCTTATTTAAAATTTACCCAAAGGAAAGTCTTATATTTGAGAAGTGTAAGGAAAGACAATTGAGGAGAGACGTGGATGGTGTAAATCCTGGCTAAGAGAATACCAAGTATATATATAATCAAGAAGATTTGCGTCACAAAAGCGTTCTTTAAGTTTATCATTTACAAAATCATGATTTTACTGATTTCTAATAAAATAACTGCCTTTTAATAAAGAAAAGATATTTTTCGCACCATATAATTAATTTTCTTTCGTTTCGTACAATTGATTTTTATTCGCGTTTGCTTTTCAAAGTGTAATGAGGTAGTAATTATAGTGTATATGAAAAAGACTAAGTTGGAATTTGGAGAAATAAGTTTAAAAAGAATTTTCGCCCGAAATATACCATTATATGGTTAAAAACTTGGGGGGGGGGCATTAGTTTTACCTTAAAATTCAAGAAAAGTACAGGTAGTGTCAATTTTAATGTCTGGGTGCTGGACTTCGTGAGGTTTTGGTTGATAATATTTCAAGATTGAAAATTATTAATTTTTAGGATTTTCTAGATCAAATCTTAACTAAAGTACTTGATTAATTTTATACTTCCATTTTGGGGGGTATAAGGGAGTTTATGCCTTCGTGAACTTGGAGTTTCAGGAGATTTTATCCAATAGATATTGATTAAGATTACTAATCCTCTTCTAGTTGTTAAACTTTTCACAGATCAAGTTTTCTTTTATGATAAAGATACGAGGGGCGGTCACTAAGTTTTGCAATTCGGATATAAGGAAACGAGATATGAGGAAAAGTGTTTTATTATTTTTCAATATATCTACCCTCGACTTCAATGCACTTGCGCTACTTGTCCCTGAGGCTTCGAATTCCCGACAACCAGAAATCTCCTAACTGCTGTTCAATCCACTCCTGGACGGTGAGCTGGACATCTTCATCATCACCAAACCGGCATCCACGCAGTGCAGCCTTGAGCTGACGGAATAAAAAGTAGTCGCTAGGGGCCAGATCTGGACTGTAGGGGGATGGTTGAGCTCCTCGAATCCGCACTCGCGCAGGGCAGCTTGTGCAACTCTGGCCTTGTGGACTTTGACGACGTTGAAGTCTATCATGGGGCGTGAGGTTTCTAGGGACCCAACTGACAGAGACCTGTCGTGGATGATGTTGATAACACTTAAAAGAGATATTCCAAGTTCTCGCTCAATTTCTTCAACCTTCACCCGTCTATTTTCGAGGATCATCTTCTCCACACGGGCCACATTGTCCTCGTTGGTTACGACTGACGGGCGTCCTGGACGTGAGTCATCTTCAAGGGACTCACGACCTTGGCGGCACTCCCTATTCCACTGCAACCATGCGTTCATGGATCTCTTTTGCATTCTTACCTTCTATGGTCAAAAATTTGATCTCTGCGTGTTGCTCGACCTTCTCCATTGTTAAAAAAATTGCGACTGGCGACCTGCGATCAGCTACTGCTTCTTAAATAGACGAGCCAGGAGTGTGCGGCTGCAGGTCCTGACTCATCATAATTTGTCCTAACACCCGCACGAACAGCCAACCCCCTTCCTCTCTTCTGCCCTACCGATTCGCAAAACTTATTGACCGCCCCTCGTATCCTTGGGCATGAGTTAAATTTCGGAGTTTTCTAGTTTTAAAGAATTTGATTTATTTAAAATTATTGATACACTTCCTATGGTTTCAATTCATTTGCTTTATGTAATGTCTATATGAAATAGAAACGGTACAAAAATGGTTCCTTTATTGAAGATTACCATGCCTTGTTAATAATAATAATCCATTAGACCACAAAGTCAAACTCCAGTCAAATTTCAATGTATTTAGAAATGACATTTAAATAAAGACTAATAGAATTCTACTGGTGAATGCCAAGGCCAAAGTATAAGGCAGTGGCTTTAAAATATATACTGAAATGGCATTATCCCCATAGGGGCGTTTTAATCCTGTGAAATTACCCACATCAGGATCCAAAATGAGAGCGGATATTTTGGTGAGTTTGATAGCATTTAAAGCTGGTGGTCAAGTAAACACGTGGGCAATTATCTTTATTGACACGGTCTATGGTTGGGATTCTTCTTGGATTTCTCAAGTCATAGGTTTGCAGCTGGAATGGATGGAGAGCTTCTTGGAGGTTGATCTGCTGACTTGGCGTGAAGTGATGATGTCAATGAGAGATGTGTGAATGAAATTTTCCCCTCAAAAGTGCAAAAATAAATAGCCACGAATGGCATGAGGTAAACAGAAGTTGCCATGATGTGGTTGCCAGTAGTCGCTCTCTGCGACAGATTTCAACGTGTTTAGTGAAAATGTTCAAGACGCCGGCATAATCGACAGGACGGGGAGAGATTGAAAAATACGGTCCATAATTCCACTCAAGGTCTGTAAGGTTATGAAAGAATTGAATGAGGTATATATGTTTGTTAAAATGTTGAATTGTACTTCATTAACGTAAAAACATCAACTGATTATCATAATCATTAATGCGAGACATCTTAAAGCTAATGAGTTTAACGGCACCAAAAGTCATGTCTTTATGGGATTTGTCTAACCGATGAAACATTAGATTTAGGGAATATGAATGATAATGAAGAATTTAATATCGTTTTTACCTGATTGATCTCAGTTTCTCCAATAGACGTATGCTTTAAGACACAATGAGACTTTTAAAAATTGGTCTTATATTCGCCACCTTGTTATTATTAAGCCGTATTTCTAACTCATATTTTTTTTAAGGTACATCCTGCATTGTAGGCAAATATTTTCAACCTCGATGAAAATCTCGCCAAATTTTCGTTTTGGGGCTTCAACACATGATTCTGATTGTTACTTAAGACACCCTCGGCTTACTAAAGAGACCTGATTCACTATAAAATTAGCTTACCACTATTTCCATATCTATCGAACCACTTTGGCTCGTGTTTTGAAAACGAAGCAGTTCCTTTTCTCTGTTCTTATTTTGCGTTTGACAGGAAGAAAATATAAGTATTGGTTTTGATTCTCGAAACTATGTACTTTTAATCACACTATTTATCAACGGATTTTGGTTTGATTTATTCGAATCTCTGATTATAGCGCTCTCTTTTCCAATTAAGTGTCAAATGTATGCTTAAATTTATTATATAGTTGATCAGAATTTCAACGTTTAAAAGTTCTGTGAAGTGTAAATGATTGAAGTGGGTACCGTAAAGAACAAAAATTATTAAATTTAGTATGAGATAAAAGATGTTTTGAACATTTTTAGTAATATTAAGATCAAACCGGATTATGTTGTGACCGTTGTTCCAAATTGTTTAAATAACGTGTTTACTTTTATGAATTCTAGAAGTCTCTTTTCTGCTCTAAAAACCTTAATTTTTTTTAATCCTAGCAAAAGGTTATAAAAAGAATAATACAGTACTCATCTGTTACCTTTAGTGACCTATACAGCCTCCCCCCCCCAAAAATAATACTATTTAACACAAACTCCACACCGAATATCTTAAGCCTAAGACATATATGATTGACCCTAATGATTCGGACATTTCGAATGCCCCCCCCAAAATTACAGTAGATTCAAACCGAAAACTCCCAAAAGCATTCTTTAAAATAATCCCCGTCTCTCCGAGCCTACCCCATTCAGTTCCTGCCCGTCTCCTCAAATAGCCCACTGCATCGGTAACCTCGTCCCATATATTAATAGAGGATAGGTAAAAATTTTTTTTGCAGATTTTTCTATTCTAATGAGTAAAGAAATTTGCGCATGCATGAGTAAATAGCCTCTGCAAAATCTTTGAATTATTATTACTCATTTTCTACATCCTGCAGAGCGATGAAAATCATGTTTTAGTAGTCAAAGATATATTTTTCTTATAATTTTAAAAATATTTCAAAATACATAAAAATTATTCCTAAGAACTATAAAGTTGTTACAAAAGACATATTATAATCATTTCCTAGACATGTTGTCCTTATTTAATATATTTGCATCAGTCAAGAACATCAAATATTGAAAATAATAGGTTTTTTCTATTCATATTATTGGACTGAATCTTTGTCTGCAGAGAGGACGTCTTCCGCAGCACCAATAAATTGATCGATCCATTTTTCCTAGTCAAATGGAGCTAAAGGCGCGAACTATAATGTATTGAAGTGTCTACAGACAGTATTTCAAGGTCATAAGCCACATGGGGCCCAGCATCTGCCACTCACACGCAGATCTCAGTGGCCCTTTGACGGCGTTGAAGAGAAGAACTGGTGTATTTTGCCGTTCGCTTATATTCTGTATTTTTTAGATGATAGCTACCGCTATAACTATAGGATTGGCTATGTATTTAATATTTCATGATAGGGAATAATAATCTTTGCGTTGTTTCCCCACTTATGAAGACGTGATGATATACTTTAAACATGGGAAAATTCAGTTAAGGTCATTAAAGAAGGAATATACATACATTGAAAGACATCGCCGCTGTGGTCACGGAGAGATTAGAATACTTGTGGAAATTAGCCTCCATTCTAACAGTTACGACGCCACGAATAAATCAAATGTTGACAGGTTATCGTGTTAAAATGTCGAACATAATCAAATCGCTGAATGCTAAAGAGAAGACCGAATTATTGCAGGAAAAAACTTGAAGCCATCAAGAAACCAACTAAGACAATCTTATTTGACATATCGGCATTTTTGTGGTATTGTAAGGGCCGAGTTGGTGTACGTACGTAGGTTTGTTACGTACTTGAATAACACTTTGCTTACGTTTTCTCTAAAAGTGCTATATTTTATTTTACGTTATTTTATTCTTTGAGGACTTCTAGTGCTATGCTCAGCGTTTCGAGGATTGAATTAAATACTTCTAAAAATATATATATCTTTAATTACAAGACAAAAAAAGTGAAATCTAAAAAAGCAAACTATACAGCTATGAATTAAACAAGTTTATGTGAGACTTACTAATTTAAACCAAATGAATATAAAGTAATGGTTGATCCAAAGCCCACTTTAATATTGGACGCTAATTGACAATCAAAAATAATGAAATTTCTTTATCTTTAAAACAACCGCACGTGAATCCAGCTGGAGACTGACCTTGGCTTTGAATTTTATGTAGCTAAACAATGTTTTTGCGGTCAGGCGCGTGTGCGTGTTCACAGAAACCAAGCTGTTTGACTGGCGCGGAGACAGGCTTGAAGCAACAGGTGATTTCGGTGAGGGTGACGGATGGCGTTAAGCACGTTGTGTTAGTCTGATGATTTAAACAACGAGACCGTGAAGGTATGCATTATACAATCTTCAGATTAATCTTGGAATGGTTTGCGCTGACGAGCGATGAGATAACAAGTGAATTCTTTGACGAATGAGGGGGCGGGGGAGTGACGGAGTTCACTTTGGGGTATTCCTCAATGGCGAGGAATATCACTAGTTTTTGTTGTAAACCGGAATAGAGAGTTTCTCTGACGAGAGATGATTAAGCTTGATCCTCAATACAAAAGCTAATTTCGGTGTCACCACCAGGAACTGGCTCAGCGTAAGCTTCTTCTTTGTTCCTTTCTTTGATTGCCGGACACTGCGCCAGACTTCGTCGTGTCGATCACTAACTCGATCTTCCTCCTTTTTCTCCAGTTATTGGTCTATATACTTCACCAACCCACTGGCGGTAGGGTTAAATCGGGGTGGTGGTGGTGAGGGCGTAGGAATTAAGCCTCACTCCTCTAACGGCTCTTCTCCGAGCGTCTTTCACTTAGTCTTAAATGCATCTTCTGGCTTTTGGTCGCCGCTCCTCTAATTTCGCCTATGACGTGAAATTAGATCCCAGCTCTTAGGGTAAATAGTGCCGCTTTAACCAATGTTATTCTCGCCGGTCCAGGAATCTGATGATTCGTGCATATCGTGGTTGGAGGGAAGAGAAGGGGGGAGTTAAGTAATCGGGTTACGCTGCCCTGTTGACCGAACAGGGCCTCTGTTTTTAGGGTGGGATATCGATTTCCTTACAGGCATGTAAATGACCTGATTTGACAAAGTGCTGCTACCCTCCTGAAATACGAGTACCACTACAAGCGTATCCGTTTTTACTTGACTAAAGAAGTGATTAAACAATGGCAATAGGAATTTGGATGTTCGAAACAAATTAAAATGAGAAGGATCTTGAAAGAAGATTGGCTATGCTGAAACAAGCAGCAATAGTATATCATTCAGCGGCCACAAGTAAACGACCATAAATTTTACGGGGAGCAGCCTTATTTTTCATCCTGCAATATAGACGACGATACATCTACATGTTTATCGTCATCTTATGAAGTAACACTTAATGAAAAACGTGAATAAAACAGGAATGAACCTGAAGGTACTTGCTTAAGCTAATGACCATAAGGGCGTCTCAGATAGAGCTTCTGCCTTTATTGCTTCTTTGTTGTTGGAGGCAATTGGTTTGAGGCCACAGTTCAATGATTTATCAAAATAAGACAAGATCCAGAGAACGGTTCTTTCTGATCATCAGCAAGTGGAAAAGATATCGCAGAACATTAAAATTACAGGGCATTTTTTTTAATGAACGAAAAGATAGAAGAATGATACACGAATTAAGTAACAATATTATGCACATGGGATACGTAGTTAAAGAGCATTTAGTTTAAGTTCAAGAAACAAAAATCCAGTACATGGGGCATTTCACTCCGGTAAAAGTTTCTGCCACTGCATCCTTTAACTATTTAGATAAAACAATTTAAAACTACCTGTGTATTAAAAACAGTTTTGGAACCATTCGTAAAATCGACCACTGAATCGACTATATTCTAAACTCTCTTTTTGATATAGGAATCACCTCTTTGCTCTTTTTTCAATTGCAGACGCAGGATCTTTACTACTTGGGTACTCAACTACTTTTGAAACGCAACACCTGCAATTACTCTTTGAATAGAAATAATTTTTATTCTATCTCCTTTTGCTTTAGGTATAGTCAACACTAACATCCAATTCATCAAAGTGAACTAGCTTGAAGATACACTGCAGATGCTACATGTTCATTTTTGCGGTGTCATTATTCCAGGGAAGTAAATCTTAATTGTGAGACGGGTAAGAAAAAAAGAAAAAATGAGTAGTTTCGCGTCCCGGAAAAAAAACATCTTTAAAAAAGGATAGGTTTATGCGGGAAAAAAACACATTAGATTATTTTCCTTTTGTGTAAACATGTCCACTTCCCATTGATGAAAGGGGATGATTAATGACTCGTTAAGACTCTATCAAGTATTTAGACCAAGTGCAGATATCGAATCAATCTTCAGCAACTAGGTCAAGTTTCGTGGGATTAAGTTAATTTGATTTGATAAATATGGTTCGCAGTTGGAATCTCGACCAACTATACTAACATAAATATTGCACGGGAGGAAAATGGGCAATGAACCAACCTTACAAATAAAAGAAATGAATATGTAGCTAGGTAATTATCAATTATTTTCTAAAATATATATAAAATATGTAGAAATCTATTTACATAAATATTGAATACACTCATGTACACGTTCTTTCCCAGACTCACGTGTCCGACAAAAGCGAGAATATATCTCGCCTTGGTCACGTTATCTTCCTTCGGGTCACGACTATCTATGTTCCCACAAAACTGCCATTAAACTATTTACTTCCATTTGTTTATTGACAAGAGCCTGCTACTAAAATCCTACTTCCCAAACTTTGTAATCGTTTTCTTACTATAAATTCCTTTTCTTCCCAACTATCTATAAAATTACTTGATAGACAAACTGCTCACTCTCTCTCTCTATCTCTCTCGAACAAATATTGACTTCAAACAAAGCTCCTCCCCAGAAACCTCATTTCTTACACCCACCTTCACCTTCTCTACACATATAAAACAATTGAATATTACTCTCAACATTCTCATTATTCACATCATCCACATAATCAATCAAGTCACTTCGCATTCTTCGTTTTGATCCATTCACTTCTGTTGATAGTAGTCACAAGTTCCAGTCATTCATCTTAATAACTCTTAAGTTCAGAAATAAACTTATTTCTTATCAAATTGTTTGTTAAACACAAATAAGAACCTATTTAGTGGACAACCTCAAAATGAACTAAAATTATATAGCAGAGAAGAAATATTTGTTCCAACTTCCATCAGGTGATCCCTGCCACAATCATGCATCAACCCTTTCTCCCAATACAAGCATCATCTCATTCTCTTGCCTCATATATAATTCAGTGAAGAGGAAGTGATGAGATACTTCGCCTAAAACAGAGAAAATGTTTGGTCACCAATAAGAAATGAATTACCCTAAAGGTAACAAGAGGAGGGAAAACTTAACTTCGAGAAGGTTTCTACGAACGTACACACGCAACATTTCAGATCACTTGGGATTCAAAACCTACTATGCACGTAAAACACCCCTTTATATTTAACAGATTGCAATGGTAATATATATATATATATATATATATATATATATATATATATATATATATATATATATATATATAAGAGAAACTCACGAAGTAGCGCGTGAGTAAAGCATTAACTGCAGAAAATCACACAGGAAAAATGAAAAGCAGATACCAAGTACTTTTGAACTTTGTTCAGTTTATTCTCAAGAAATACATAAAGAATTATTTTACAAGAATGGTATATATAGGAGAAAGCTAAACGAATGTCCTCCTTCGTACAAAGAAAGGATACAAAAGAGAGTAGGATTGGAAAATACAAATTATAATTGTCATAAAAATGGGATTAAATATAGTTACCAAAGGGGAAAGACATACGAGTATAAAGAAGATCTCTTTCAAAATACTCACGTGTGAGAGAGTGTGTGTAAAATGTAAAAATATAAGTCATATAACTATGAATAAATAAATATGCAATTATAAATACATTGTTCAATAAATAAAAGAAATATAATAAACTTAATAAATCAAAGGATTAAGATTTAAAATAGACAATTTCGTTTCAAAAAAGCTTTTTAATTATCACTTGCTTCTATTACTTCATTTTTAATATCATTTTATTATCTCTTCCTGCTATTTATTTTATTATTATTATTTTTTATTACTTTTACATTACATACCTTTATAACGGAAAACCTTTCTTCGATCACAAAAAGATTATCAGTCCCTTTATCAATGGTGGGAACCATAGATTACTCAGGAAAAATCCTAGATAGTGTAAAATAAGGTAGAGACAAACTCATTACAAAGAGAATAATGCCTAATAATAAACTTAGAGATCAATTGAAATAATACTCATTAGAAAGAAGCAAAGTTTATTACAGATAATATTATACAATTTGCAATTATCACTTGTTCTAACAATTAGAGAAGATAAAATATAATGAACAAAATTCTTAAAAAAAAAGTTAGCGTACATCATAGAGTACAAATATAGAGGATGGATATTTAAAATATCACACTAAAACACATGAAAACACCTAAGCTTTGGTAAAAAGCAAATGAAGACACTAAAAGACAAAGAGCTAAACGAAATCTCCAACAGAGAAAAATCCTTGCAAATGTTAAAGTCAATATCAATGGTCACCACATAACATATCACTTCATCTCAATCGGTAAGGGGAAATTACGACCATTAAGAAAAGGCATAAAAAAGCCAGAAATGTAGCCAAGGCACTCAGTAGGACGCATTAGTGGTAAAATATCTTTTCTTTCCATAAAATCTTTATGGTAATGTATGATTCTTGTGCTAATGTCCAACCATGTCATTGTTCCTCGTTTTAAAAATAGCTGAGACTTAAAAAGAATACAAAATGATCAGTCTCTTACATATTAGTTACATATAAATTACAAAACTGATAAAACTGTATAACAATGAAAAAAAACCCGGAAATGAGAATAACCTTTTCTAGGGTTATTCTTTGCGTAAATCACGAATATAACATTCGTCTCTTTCTGCGACCCTCCAATTTCTAATAAATTACCACCTTACTTACGTTAAATACACTGATGGTTCCGTAGGGACTTAATGCAAACAGGATTGGGCCGAAACTGACCACTTTAAATGTTCTAAACGGATTTTGATATAATTTTATTCAGGCGTTCTTAAAGTATTTGTCAACCTAACTTATGAAATTCATGAAAGTAAACTTAATATTTTTTAGTTACATGGGTCCAAATCCGTGGTAACTCTTACGTAATGCTTGATACTTTTGTAACTTACTAGAAATGTTTCCTATTTTTTACTTTTTTTATTTAACATCTGTTGCTGTTACTATTTATATTATTTTTAGTCCCGGGCGACTCTATTATATCTCATTATGTCGGTCGGTCCCCGCGTTGCTTTTATTTGTTTTGGTAATGAAAGTGTAGCTAATGATATAATTGCTAAGTTCATCCCAAGGTTAGGCCGTGAATTATTTTGTTTTGGCAGTAAAATTATAACTATTCCGCTAATTCTAATGAAATTTGAAACCCTTATATTGTTTTAAATTATCTTTCCAATGATATAATTGCCAAACTCTTACCAAGGGTGCCGTTGAATTATTCGACAATAATATCATAAATATTCGGCCGATTATAACCAAATTTAAAATCCTTATGTTGTTTTACATTCTCTTTCGAAATAATATACACTCCGTGATACGCTATTAGCTTTACTCATTTCTTTAATGTTTTAGGTGTTTATACTTTTCGAAGTATCTGGAGATTATGTGGCCGACGCTTCTTCATATGGCAACACTTCTATCCTAACTTCATTTGAGTCCCTGGCCGCTCTGATGAGTTAGAGCACGTAACGTGATCTTCAGGTGTGCCACGCTATTAGCTGCTGAACGATATTTTAAGAATAGGAAAGGCTAAGGGTCACACTGAGGCTGAAAGAAATACGATAGTGAATCAGATGGGTAGAAGAACTCTTCTAAAGTTATAGCCAACTCGATCGGCCACCATGTTAACACCATGAAGAGTTTTTAGCCGCCCCATCGCCAAGGAAGACGCGGTCGGACTCAGGCGTCCTGAAGACCATATTTACCCGGACCTTCGTAATGTAAAGAGGCAGCTGTTGAAGAAGCCAGGATAATCATCGAATGCAATTTTGCTGAAGCAAGTCTGCCAGAAGTGTCAAAATCAATGGGATGCCGGTTGCTGAGAGACACGGAGAAAAGTATTACGCCTGGAAAACGACCTCCTCTGTCGCCCAGAAACAAGGAATTGCGGATGGAATTGGCTAAAAGCACATGAAGACAGACATGAAGATGGTAATATTGAATGATGAAAGCAGAGCAACTTTGGATGGTCCTGGCGGATGGGGAAAAGGTTAAGTTAGAAAAGGCCAAGTGCCTCACATCCGTTTTCGTCGCCAACAGGGCGGGGGAGGTGTAATGATATATGGGCAGGAATAGTGGAAAGTGAACTTATTGATCCTGTTCGAGTGGCTGATGGAGTAAAAATAACTCATGCGTCCTATTGCCAGCTTCTTCAGTTAACTTTGCTTTCATGGCTGCAAGACGCGTCGAAGGTTGATATTTCAGCTTCACCCTGCATGCGATGCTTCACCCCGCATGCAGGTCAAGTGAAGAAGGATCACGGCCCTCTGAGAGAGGTCGCTTATATAAATATATATATATATGTATATATATATATATATATATATATATATATATACACATATATATATATATATATATATATATATATATATATATATATATATATATATATATATATATATATATATATATATATAAATATATATGGAAAAATATCCAAGACAAATTGGTGCGGTTAAGGTAATGGCATAATTAGACAACTGCTCTGCTTCAGGTCCAGCAGGTGATCCTATCCTCCTTGAACTGGAAGCAACACTTAGGGATGACCCATCCATCAGCCCCAAAAAGCTGATTTCAAAGACACGCCTTTATGTCGTCTCGTTTACCGTCACAGAAAACTGTTATTATTAATATATTAACAGCGTTGACTGAGCCAAAACGCTCAAAAGATGGAAAAATATCCAAGACAAATTGGTGCGGTTAAGGTAATGGCATAATTAGACAACTGCTCTGCTTCAGGTCCAGCAGGTGATCCTATCCTCCTTGAACTGGAAGACAACACTTAGGGATGACCCATCCATCAGCCCAAAAAAGCTGATTTCAAAGACACGCCTTTATGTCGTCTAGTTTACCGTCACAGAAAACTGTTATTATTATTATATTAACAGCGTTGACTGAGCCAAAACGCTCGAAAGATGGAAAAATATCCAAGACAAATTGGTGCGGTTAAGGTAATGGCATAATTAGACAACTGCTCTGCTTCAGGTCCAGCAGGTGATCCTATCCTCCTTGAACTGGAAGACAACACTTAGGGATGACCCATCCATCAGCCCCAAAAAGCTGATTTCAAAGACACCTATTTATGTCGTCTAGTTTACCGTCACAGAAAACTGTTATTATTAATATATTAACAGCGTTGACTGAGCCAAAACGCTCGAAAGATGGAAAAATATCCAAGATAAATTGGTGCGGTTAAGGTAATGGCATAATTAGACAACTGCTCTGCTTCAGGTCCAGCAGGTGATCCTATCCTCCTTTACTGGAAGACAACACTTAGGGATGACCCATCCATCAGCCCAAAAAAGCTGATTTCAAAGACACGCCTTTATGTCGTCTCGTTTACCGTCACAGAAAACTCAGTCAACGCTGTTAATGTATTAATAATAACTCTTTTCTGTGACGGTAAACGAGGCGACATAAAGGCGTGTCTTTAAAATCAGCTTTTTGGGGCTGATGGATAGGTCATCCCTAAGTGTTGTCTTCCAGTTCAAGGAGGATAGGATCACCTGCTGGACCTGAAGCAGAGCAGTTGTCTAATTATGCCATTACCTTAACCGCACCAATTTGTCTTGGATATTTTTCCATCTTTCGAGCGTTTTGGCTCAGTCAACGCTGTTAATATATTAATAATTACAGTTTTCTGTGACGGTAAACGAGACGACATAAAGGAGTGTCTTTGAAATCAGCTTTTTTCGGCTGATGGATGGGTCATCCCTAAGTGTTGTCTTCCAGTTCAAGGAGGATAGGATAACCTGCTGGACCTGAAGCAGAGCAGTTGTCCAATTATGCCATTACCTTAACCGCACCAATTTGTCTTGGATATTTTTCCATCTTTCGAGCGTTTTGGCTCAGTCAACGCTGTTAATATATTAATAATAACAGTTTTCTGTGACGGTAAACGAGACGACATAAAGGCGTGTCTTTAAAATCAGCTTTTTTGGGCTGATGGATGGGTAATCCCTAAATGTTGTCTTCCAGTTCAAGGAGGATAGGATCACCTGCTGGACCTGAAGCAGAGCAGTTGTCTAATTATGCCATTACCTTAACCGCACCAATTTGTCTTGGATATTTTTCCATCTTTCGAGCGTTTTGGCTCAGTCAACGCTGTTAATATATTAATAATAACAGTTTTCTGTGACAGTAAACGAGACGACATAAAGGCGTGTCTTTGAAATCAGCTTTTTTGGGCTGATGGATGGGTCATCCCTAAGTGTTGTCTTCCAGTTCAAGGAGGATAGGATCACCTGCTGGACCTGAAGCAGAGCAGTTGTCTAATTATGCCATTACCTTAACCGCATAAATATATATATATATATATATATATATATATATATATATATATATATATATATATGAAATACACAGAACCTAAGGTGGTTAGAGTCAGGAGAGGAGAATTAGGAAAGGTAAAGCTGTTATCAGCCTATAGCTATTAGTTAGCCTCGCGAATCCGTTCCCCTCGCCCTTGAGCCCTACTGCCCCATTTTGACTTACCGAGATAGCCTTTTGAGCGGAAGTTTAACGTATACTCCCGCGCAGGCTTCGAACGTTTTTGCTTGCCCCCAGTTTGGTATTCAACTGAATAAGAAATAATGCCTATTAAAGCCGTCTTCCCTTGAAGTCCTTGTCCTTTCCCACGATTAGCGAGGCACCTTCGGCAACCCGGTGTAAAGGCAAATTTCTCAGTAAAAAATATGGAGTCAGAACCTATATTGGTTAGAGGACAAAAGTAGGCCTTCTGCCTAGAAACTATCACTCACTCGCCGCCTTAATTAACGGTTGTCTTCGAGGAGCGCAATAGCATCGAGGATGCCTCGCCTTCCCTTCCAAATACTTTGTATCTAACGCTCCCCCAAACCATGGTACCAACCTAAACACTACAATCCTTCATTTATAGACTGGTAACCAGCAGACCTATACACATATTACAGTGTTTTTATTACAGGAGACAGAGTTAAAATGCCTAGAAAAAGCAAAAATCCACAGGCAGTTTCTATGATATAAATATGTGGATCAGTTAAATTAACACAACACAAGTGAGAGTTGAGTAATTATGTGAAGAAACTAGGTGACTAGGACAAACCTTGGCCACCTCACATACATATGTTGTGTCAGAGGGAATTAAAGAACCAATGGATGGCTACTTCTGTTATACATATATATGGATCAGTTACATTGAAACAATACAAAAGGTACTTGACTAAGCATGTGAAGAAACTTTATGAGCTGTAAGTTGGATGTAAAGTGAGTGACAAAGGCAAACGCTGGGCACTTCACATATGTTTTGTCAGGTGAACACGTTTTCATTCTGCTTGGATAAAAGGCAAAGGGCCGGGCCTCATGTTTGGCGTACCACTGGTCTTGAGGGAGCCAAAGGACCATTCAACGAATTGCTGCTTCTGCTTAACAGATATTAAAGGTGGGTATTCGATGGGTTTTCTATCCTGGTATTTAATATATTTTCAAGAGATGTATCAATGAAAAAGATCAAAATACATAATATGTTGTTATTCTACTATTTCTGCAAATGACCCCTCCAGTAAAATCCATTTTTAGTCTGATTTTATTTTATTTCACTGCAGGTCACAATAGTAAAGGCAAGAAATATATCATGTATCCGGATCTTTAGTCTGCCATTCGCACAGTTCGACATTCAAGACATTCTTGTACCACAGCCGACCTTTGAACTACCAAGTAATGTCACGAGCAACTTAGACGATTCAAAATCTCAAGATACACCATATGTGGCACAGCTTGAATCTGACTTGAAGCCACATCTTATCACCCAACCGGAACTCAATTATATAGTTCATTATCTAACACTTACTAAGCAACAGAGTCAACTCCTGGCCTCACGTCTGCAACAATAGGAAGCGTTCTGAAGATTTACAGCAATTCTTCACTTTTGAAAACAACAATAGGAAGCGTTTTGAAGATTTACAGCAATTCTTCACTTTTGAAAACAATGATATCAAAGGCCTATTCAATGTCCTTGGGCTTAACTATGAACCAAATAAGTGGAGGTTATTTATAGATGCACCCCTTCACAACATAAAAGGGGTTCTGTTGCAATTGGGAACACCATGCCTTCAGTTCCAGTTGCTCACTTAGTCACTTTAAGAGAGACATATGAAAATATTGCTTTTATTCTGGACCGCATAAGTTACAAGGAGTATGAGTGGCTAATTTATGTGGACTTGAAAGTAGTAGCCCTACATAATGGGCTACAAAATGGATACACGAAGTTTATGTGTTTCCTTTGCAAGTGGGACAGTAAGGACAGATCAGAACATTATGTACGCTTGAATGGTGGCCTCTAGAAACTATAACGCCTGGATGTCATAATGTAATTCATGAGCTACTAGTTAAGAAGGAGAAAATCATAAGCCACCAGTGCATATAAAACTAGGTCTAATGAAGCAATTTACGAAAGCACTTCAACATAACAAAACCATGATTCCAATATTTCAAAGTGATCTTTCCTAAAATAAGTGATGCCAAGATTAGAGTAAGGCATATTTGTATGCGTTCAAATTCATCAACTTATAGCTGATGATGATTTCGAGGCGACAATTGATGAAACTGAGCTAGCGGCCTAACATGGGAAAGCTCAAAGGGGCCGAGCGAAAGCGAATATTGCATGCAATAATTCACTGAAGATACTCTCATCTATCCTTCTTCATAGAGAATGCAAATGTAAGTGATGAACATGGAGAGAGGTTCCATCAAATATAGTGTCAATGGAAAACCGGTATAAGAGAAAATGGTACCCTGCTATGCTGGCTGACTTCTGTTGGTTCATGTTGTAAAATAGGTAGGCCTGTGGCACCTGAATTGAAAGATTTAATATGCCTAGCGAAGAACTCAACATTTGGACGCTCGGTGAATCTATGAAATCCTATAAGGAAATAATATGCTACGTCTAATAAATAAAAAACAAAGATAATTAAAAAAAGAAACAAAATATATATATCAAATTGTACATCTATCTAATAGATACAAATCAAGCGCAAACGTTTCGAGGGATATGTAGTCAGTGAGTAAGCTTCTGCTTTACGCGAAGGATCAAGTCTAAAGGTGTCAGGATTTAATTGAGTTAACGGGGCTTCGTAACGGTACTAAGGAACTGATCGATTCTCTGCCTGCCTGATTGTGATTGACTAATCGTAACAACTGAATTTTTTACATGATGATCGAATGAATTACCTGTCGAATTGGATGTCTGTCTCTCAGTCTCTCTCTATATATTGTGTGCCGTCTCCAAGTGGCGTCACCTTGACTTGTCCGTGAGGCAGACCCAGTGATCTAATTTGTTCGTTACTTCCACCCCCTTGGGTGTAGTTCAAACAGCTATGTGTACCTGTTGTACCTACATATTTCTTATGTCTCAGAATGATCTTACTTATAGGGAATCTCTTGTCTCACAGTTCTTTGTGGAATTTTGGTGGTCAAAGCCTATATTTGTTTAACTTGCTTGTTGTCTCCTGTCGTAACTTTTTTGATGATAATTATTCTCAGCACGCGTATATTTGTGTGTGTTTGAGACTTGTATTTTTTCAGGTGGTGGGTTTGATAGCTGTTTCCAGCGTGCGTATGTTCATGTGTTTCCGGTAATATAAAAAAGAGGCTGTGAGAGCCTTTATAATAAAAATCTTGCTGCCTAAGGCTTCGTTGGCAGAAAATCTATTAATAAGCTTACTGTCCCCTCCGATTGTTTATGTCTATTTTTCGCCAAATAGACGAAATCTCACCTTCCCCGGGCGTAAACATGAAGATGCAAAGTGTCAGAGCTTTGAAAATTTATGCTCTAGGAGAGGGGCACAACTGTTGGTTATTGATCGTTCGCCCCTCCTAAACTCGTTCGTCTCCCCTCCCCCTAGTGGATAATCGAGGTATATATTTCGATCTTAAGAAATTTGGAGAATTTTTGTAGCCATCGAGAGAAGAAGACGAGTCCCTGAGTCAAACAGGGAATTAATGAGATAGTTGGAACTAAGCGGAACTTACCCTCCCTAGACTGTTCGTTTGGTCACTTAGAAGAGCAGACCAGTGGTATCTATACCAACTCTCCTACCATTCTCGTCCAGAGAAAATCACGTATCTCAGTTTTCTGAAAAAGAAGAGATACCCCTCACCATTGAGAAAGACCAAAGTGAATTCTCATTTGAGAATAGATTCACATCTTGGTTAAGTCTCATCGTCGAGATGCATAAATTGGTAACACAGGGATCGGGATAACTTCCATTCATTCAAGATCCCCTCTCTTACATCTTCAAGTCGAGAGAAGCATCGTCACTCGCCTCAACTGCCCCGTGAGAAGCATCAGCTTTTTTCGGACCCACCTCGCCTCAACGTCCGCAGTTAAACTCGCCCAGGCGGCTCACATTCAAAGTCACCTAACTGTCGACACAATCCGAGTTAAAGGTAAAATAAATACATAATAAATTTTAATTTTGTTATTTCCCATTACGTGTGGAAGTGTATTCGTAACAAAACCATTTCAATCTGGTAGTCGTAACCAAACTATTTCAATTTCAAATGACTTAAGAACTCGCATTAATTAAGCTTAAATTTCGTGTATTAGAAGTGATTTTTGCCTCAACCATCTCATATTACTCATTTGTAGTGTTAAATTATATTAGACCCTCTTATTATAGAAGTAGTGTATTCAAAGATTTAAAATTTCGTTCTTTTATGTGATTAAAAGTATATTTTGTCGGAGTTGTTTAATTAGATCCTCAAACGCAGCACTGGCAATAGATATATCATAGTACGAAGCCTCCCTGGTTAAAAAATTAAATTAGAGCACTCCTAGAGAAAAGTGGAACGGATTAACTCATGTACGAATCAAATGTACATAAGTAGTCGGCAGTAAACCACGACATAGAGTACAGGACTATAGAGACGAGTGCGGTTTAATATAAAGTGGGAGCAATAATAGGCATTTCAATAACAAACTTTATCGATTTAAAAAAAACCGTGACGCGTTTGGAAATCATAAACCATCAAGAACAATTTCGAATAATCTCTGCCAAACTTTAATATTAAAAACTTAAAAAGCATGCATTTATTAAATTTATTAAAACGCAAGCGGTAGAAAATATATAGACTTTAAAAAATAAATATACACCAAGTTTATCATAGAAATCCCTTTATTTTTAAATTTAAAGAATGAATCACAGCAGAAATACTTTGTGGATTTCATCTTTGCGGCTTTTAGAGCTGCAGCTCATCTAGGCTTGGATTTTTTGAGTTTTTCATTAATTTTTGTGGTATTTTCGACTCCGTTTGGCGTTTGATATTTAGAAATTCTAGGCGTGTTTGGGATACTTTTCCCAGAGAGTTTTTTATCATATTCTACATACACACGTGTTATATTTGGGTTCATCCTGGGGGACTTGCTCGGTCAAGGAAAACGTTTAATGTAGCTTTTCTACACACCTTATATATCATATCTTTGATTATCTACATTTTTCTTGGTATTTTGCTTTCTGAAAAGATGGAAAATAACATGAGTCTTAATAAATTAGAGAAATCAAAATACAACAATTTATGATAAAATCGTTGGCGTCTATTTACTCCTTGCATGTCTGTATAATGCGTTAAAAACTAATGGAATATTCATGCTGCAAGTAGTATTAGTCCAATTCGCGTGACCAATCTTGTTAAAATACTACTTAGTCGTTTTCCTTTTCCGGAGTAAATTTTTGCTAATTCATCCTTTGAAGTTTTTTTTTCATACTGATTAAAAGTTACTGTAACTTGTGAGGTTTGTGACCGTGCTTGTGAGCAAAATAACGTGAACAATTAAATATTCCCTAAGGAAAGTTGTCCATAAAGGTGTGTAAATCTCTCTAAATAGTTACAAGGTAACCGAGTATTGCATTCTCAAACAGGTTCTACCGAAGCAAATTTTATACGGTGAAAAAGCTCCCTCCAAAGAATATTAATTAAAGCGGATAACAACTGTTCATTTTATTGCGTCTACATACTGCTTTTATTATTATAAAAACTTCTCTCTGCATTTCCCTTAAGATATTTTTATGTGTGGTGAATTATCCTCGGTTACCTGCGCCAATTTCAAACTTGAAATATATGGGAGTTCCATTCCATGCTTTGGAACTTTGGACTTTATGCATTTTCTACCTCAAATGCTATTATACTTCATTTTTTCTCATCATTCCGACTATCCTAGATGCATAAAACCGGCATGGCCAAAGTTTTTAACTTCGATTACACTCTTTTAGCAACCTATGTCACTCAGGATGTCGTCCTTCCTGTGTCCTAGCACCGAGCTTATTGACCTAATAGGCATCGAGGTATCTCTTGGCGTCATTCGTCATTAAGAGAAAGTCAAAACGCTAATTTTGTTGATGTACGCTAGAAAATAAGGATCTCTTTAGTTAGTAAAGAACAAGAAAAGGACGTGGAATATCTGTCTTCCAGGAAAATAAAGATTAGATTCAGATCTTGAGAGAAAAATACATGGAATATAATAATGTGGCTATGAATTAGGCTTTTTTTATAGGAATAATGGCCATATTTGTAAAAACATTAAGATAAAAAATTGGGGGCATTTGATGAAAGATGCCTTTTACTCCTACCTGGGTAGTGATTTTGCCAGTTTAGAAGAGTAAACGCACAAAGACGTGTACGGAGTGTCCATAGAGGGCGGCTGCTTATGAGCGATCCCTATCAGTTCAAGTAAATAAAAATTAGACCTAAATAAAAAAAATGGTCAGATCGAAAAGAGGCGCAGGTTTATTGAGCTCTGGCACGTGCTGGCAGCCTCCCACACACCCTTTTCTACAAACCTTCAAAGTTCTTTATTTATTTGTTCTTCCACTCTCTTCTTTAATAATTTATTCCAAATCTTTATTCATCCTTCCTTTCTTTATTAATTTATTTCTTAGATCGGCTGTATTTTCTAATTATTCATATATAAAAATATTATTTTTTCACTTCTCAAAGGGAAGTATTTTCCCCCACTCTTTCTTCCGCTATTTGTTCTTCATTGGCTCCTCTCCCCAGTTACTTACTTCACTCCACCCTGTCTCTTCTTTTTTATTCATTTCAATTATTTTTCAACAACTCCTCTCACTCCTTTGTTTCTTTACTACCTTTTTTTCGTTACAAATAAGAGTAGTTTTACTAAACATTTCAACCATTCCTTCAACCCTTTTTACGTTATATCTTCATTTGTTCTTCTTATAATTCTTTGTCTCTTTTTTTCCCTGACACTAGATAAAAGCAATTACTCTCTGCCTCAGTTTGAAAGGTTTAATCCCTCCTGTGTAGGGATTTTTTCACAATCAGGAAAATTAATTTTTTCGAAGAAATATTATTACGTTTATATTCTCTTCCCGGCAGTTCGATATATATATATATATATATATATATATATATATATATATATATATATATATATATATATATATCGGTGTATATTGGGAGCAGCTTCTAATCTTTACATGTTTTATTAAAGACTAGGTTGTATTTTGATTTTTATCAATTCTATTTTGGAACATTCCAACTGGCGAATGAAGATTTTTTTGTATCTGGTTGGATATTAAAGATCAGTTGAGGAAGATGCACTTTATATTTTACAACTAATTCGAGTTTTGGCCGTGAGCTTTCGCCTTTCCTAAGGCATCTTCAAATGAAAGTCTTCGTTATTGTTGAGGCTGCGTTGATTTTGTGTTCCCCTTGGTTGCGCCTACTTTACGGCGATGTAGCTCATTGTTGGTCGTGAGCAGCGATTAATGAAATTGATTTTCTTTCTTTTGTACTTTTATAGGTCAAAGCCGGAGTACTTTGTTCCTTTAGCAGAAAAGGTAAGGTACTTGCTCGGAACTGGTGCGTTGGATGTTAAGTTTGGAGCCCATTTCTTTAATGAAAAGAGTCTCCAGAATCTTTAGGCGGGGAAGGTCAGGGTTTCTTCTGAGTATGGTAGTGTGTTCGACCAGAGTTGCTCTTGTAATTTGTGCGTTATGCTTTTCTTTGTAATTTGTTTTTATTCCTCCTTCTTTCAAATGCATCGATAGTCGCTGTTTGATAGTAGTAGTGGTCATACCTATATGTGTATTATTTGGATGAGGATTACAGTCGTCATGGGTGCATTGGAATTTGTATACCTCAATTGTAGCCTTTAATTTCGATTGCCTTTCGCGGAGTTTTTTTTCATTAATAAGTTGCTTACTTTTGTGTTTTTATAATAAATTCGTAAGGATAATTTGTTACTTTCTCTAATAGTGTTACTTTTTATGATATCTTGTAGTATTCTTTTGTCTGTTTTGGAAGCATCCGTCATTTGGTTGTTGTAGTAGACTGGTATTAGTTTTCTTTTTACTCTTCCCTCCTTTACCTCAAACTTGGAGTTGAGAATTTTCTTTTTTAATTTATTGAATTCTCTGTTTGATCCGCCATTATTGATCAAGATCTGTTTTGATCTTCGAAACTCTTCATCAAGTGCGGTCCACGTTGATCAGTTCTTGATGGATCTTCTTATGTATGAGCTCATTAGTAATTTTTATAGTTCTCGGTGCACTCACTTTTGGTGTTCAGGCATCGACCGAAGTCTGTCCCTTTTCGATAGACGGTGGTGGTATATTTTCCGTCGCTGTTCTGTTTTACGCCTACGTTCAGGAAGGGAATACGGCCATTTACACTTAATTGATAAGTATATTTGAAAACGGAATGGGATTCTAAGGTACTTTTGGGTTGTGGTATATGTCATCAATGAATCTGGTGTAAATTTTAGGTGGGTTCATCATTTTAGTTAAGAGACTTTCTTCTAGGTTTCCTATGTAGAAGTTCGCGAACGTAGGGCTTAGTGGTAATCACATCGCTACGGCGTCAATTTGACGGTAAAGTTTGTCATCCGGGCTCCAAACATACACCGATATCAAGGCCAATGACACAGCAGCCGGACATGAAGACGTTACACAGTTGCTGCGTGAGGAACTTGTAAAACGACAAATTCTACTAATATATGACAAAATACCTGAACTGGAGAGCGATATCAAAAGACTCGAAGAAGAATTCCTTTCACACAACATAGAAAATGAACTAAAGCACCAAATTCTACAAGCACTTTCCCTGAAGCTAAAGACTACTGAGCTCTCTGAAAGAAATCTTAAAACAAAAAAGAATATACAATCCTTATGGAGGACAAATTTTCGTCTCCTAATATGGAAACGAAGGATTCATGAACTTGTCCAACAACATACCTGATGAAGGATTGAAAAATGTCCTAAACCTCGGTCCAAACTGCCACCTCCAACCGAAATACGACAAAACAAACAAAAAAGTAGAACTTGAACTACTATACCAAGATTTAGAAAAACTTAAAAAAACAGAAGGCCCTCAAAATATAACCGGCCGTTTGCAATTTCACAATATATTTTCTGGATGATTTTCACTACTTAATGGTCTTAACCATTGTGCTCGTGGAAATATTTCTACGACGAAGTAATAACAACGAATGACAAGTATCGCACGGAAATTAGGAGCTAACCTATACTCTTATAACTTTTTAGCTTAATCGAGTATCGTTTAAAAAAAAACGCTTTAAAAAAAAATTTACTGACTGTCAATTTCTATGAAAAACATCTATTTAAACATTAAAACACAAAAGCTATCCATGTTGCCCACACTTTTGCACTCTTGATATATCAAGTCCCATACGAAACGATCTTTTATTACTATAACCACCTGTTTTAAATCAATTCAATATACCATTCAAAACCAAGATATTCTTGCTACAATAAAATCACAAGAAACGGATTTAAACTTAACGAATATACAAATAGGGAACTACATTAGAGTTCGTGACTGACGTTGCTGATATATGTATATATGAACGTATATGTTTATAACCTCAACTTATTTCCCTTATTCTTTGTTAAAAAATAAATATTGTAATTAATTAAAATGGGGATTTTTGTTATATTATATGATATCCATTTCTACATCTTCTGAATTTCATGGGAGGAAGAATCAAGGTAGTATAAAATCATTTGTAAATAAAAATAATATAATAAGATTGTAAAATTCTTTCATGTTATTTCTCTTAAATAACGATGGTTATAACTCGTACTTCAAAGTAATACGATGGCAAAAATTCCGTCTGTAAGTAAATCGTTTGTTTTACAAAAGTAACCCAAAACACTAAGAATTATCAAACTTTGTGGTCACATCATTGATATAAAGTGGATTTCAGAGTCTTAGGGCGAGAGTTAAGAAGATGATGATATCAAGCAAAATGAGAGATGTGTGCAAGGAATGTCAAGGCTTAATATCCAGTGTGGAAGGTTTGAAGAAAAATTAAGATTTACTTAAACTATCGAGAAGAACAATAAGGAATAACGGATGAGGTAACTTACTATATATCGTAAATGATTGGAAATTTAATCCTTAATCGAATACCAATAAAGGCTTTATATTACAGTATAAACATGAGATAAACGTGAGCAAGTTTCTATGTTCACATCTGTGATACATAGTTGCTAATGCAATTGTAGGCTAAAGAGCATACCGGTGGAATGCCAAATTCAGCTTGTAAATGGCTAGGAAATGCTCTAATTGTGGTATAGCAAGAGAAATTCTAATGGATTCCAAAAGATGGAAAAGAACAGTAGAAAAAATCCTCAAATTGGAATGAGGATAATTGAGTGGATTAGCTAAAAGTAAGTATTTTATAGATATATGCGATGGTTGAGAATAAAATTTATATTCAACTTACAGAGAGATCGAACCTGCCACCTGATTTGCAAGGGAACGAAGGAAAAGAATCCAATTACTATTTCTCAAGGGAACATAAGGTTGAATTGAAAGCAGGAATCAACAATTACTCCAAGATTTATGGCAAAGTTGTAGCAGGTTATCGAACAAAAGTAAGATATTTCTTACATGCAATGAGTTCCCTTTATTGTTGTACCAGGATAAAAGACTTTGAAACATTATTTTTAGAATTGTTCATCGGCTCGTTTTGTTCTTCAATTTATAGTGAAGAAGCGAAGAGGGAAAATATCCAGTAATAAGTTTGCAAAGGAAGGGCAAACTACAGGGTGAACTTTCCCACTCCCAGCTCAAACCCAAGGATGAATGGACGAAAGCTGATCGCCGACTAGTCTGTGACAGTGATTACTGACACAGAGAGATGGTAAGATGATCAATAAGGAATTGTTGAAAAGAGGAGAAAATGGAAATGTATAGAACGAAGAAAGTCAAGATAGACCTAATCTAAAATAAGACGGCCAGGAACACTGGATCGAGGATGGTGTGCTACGTCTTCAGGGTCTAGATGTAACAGAATCACGAGCTACTTCCTTGCTCGAATCTCAGCGCAAATTTCAAATTCCAGTGTAGACTTATTAATAGTTAATAGGCAGTCAAGTAAAGTTGTAGTTATTTGTACTCTCAGTATGGTGAAGAAAAGATCGATAGAAATGCCATAAAAGCTTTCACAGAGGTGGCGTACTGAACAAGAGCTCTAGCGGGACGCCAAAAGTAATGGAAGAAGGAGCTAAGGTTTCAATTGAAACTAATACGTGGGGCGGTCAATAAGTTTTGCAATTCGGATATAAGGAAACGAGATATGAGGAAAAGTGTTTTATTATTTTTCAATATAACTACCCTCGACTTCAATACACTTGCGCCACTTGTCCCTGAGGCTTCGAATGCTCGACAACCAGAAATCTCCCGACTGCTGTTCAATCCTGGATGGTGGTCATCTTCAAGGGACTCACGACCATGGCGGAACTCCCTATTCCAGCGAGCAATGGTTGCATAGGAAGGGGCAGTGTCGGTGTACACTGCAACCATGCGTTCTTGGATCTCTTTTGCATTCTTGCCTTCCTTGGTCAAAATTTGATCACTGCGCGGTGCTCAACCTTCTCCATTGTTAAAAAATTTGTGACTGACGATCTATGATCAGATACTGCTTCTTAAATAGACGAGGCAAGAGCGTGTAGCTGCAGGTCCTGACTTATCATAATTTGTCCTAACACCCCCACGAACAGCCAACCCCCTTCCTCTCTTTTGCCCTACCGATTTGCAAAACCTATTCACCGCCCCTCCTATACATGAAATATGAGACTAAGAAGAAGGAAGAAAATAAAAATAATGGAGTTTGGAAGATCAATATTGTATTTTTACTCAAAATACGAGTATGAATGCAATAAACAATTAGGGTATCTCTCTCTGAGGGAAGATCGTAGAGATAAGGTGGAAATTTAGGGAAAAGTGTTATCCGCCTTTGTATTCTAAATTGTGTTAAAATCCTCAGAGAACGAAAATAATATTTGCATAAACGAAGTTTTTCATTTTACTCATGAAATCTGTGTCAAATGTGTCCGAATCGTTGGTTTGCTAAAAACTTTTGGTCCAAAAGCGACAATTTACTCTCAAAGAAATGAATTTTGAACAGGAAATGTATTTGAGGTCAGGTAGTTAATTTTCAGTTCAGAGTAATGAGCATAAGGCTTTTTCCAAAAACGCCACAGTGAACAGGTCGATCCTAATTTCATTTCTTGAAACTATAGGAAATATCCCCGTACTTCCACTAGCCGCGGAGAGTATGCACATGACTTTGTAACCCGCAGCCTAGCAAACGCCCTCGAAGAGGATTTCAACCTACCTTCGACGTTCCCCATCGAATTGAGCCCAGGCGCGTTTCCCTCGATTGGGAACTAGTGGTTCGCCATTTAGAGTCCCGCATTACTCTCCCCACATCGGGCTTACGAAAAAAAGATATTGAGAAACTGCGTCCCATATTTATTCTACATCGTCTTAGGGAAACTCTCCTTCGCCAGGAAGAATCCGATCTGAACGGTAGGTTAAGGTTTTACTACCTCGTCTGTTTAGTTAGCTGTCAATAAACACTGGAAGTCGGCCGTCTGCAGTCTTGTCAGGGGGTAGGCATCGGAATTGACCCGGTGATCTACCACCGCGTGTGTTTGGCGCGACAGTATACCCGTCTTCCTCCCGACCCGAAGCTGCCGTCCCCGCTCCTGTGTGGGGCACCAGGAACAGACGTCGGCGCCGAAGAACTTGGTCTAGGGAAAGAAAGAGGGAGTGATTAGGACGATGAAGTGTGGGCAATTAGGGATGTGCTTTATGACCCGAACATTCCTTCTCCTACACCCACTCCCCACGTGTATTCACATTCTTTTCCCCCAAGGCCACCTTCCCCTCCCCGTGGAGGTCGGGGTGGTCGACCCCGTCGGGTTCTCGGCTCATGGTAACTGGTTCAATTTCCCTGAATCTGCGGAGTTTCTGACAGTTGAGGCTCCCCTTCCCCGTTAGTTCGCACTCCTAATAATGTTTTACTTCTACCGGAGGACCTTTGGATTTGGGAGGACTTAGAAAATTTCAGGCTATCGGAGCAGGAGTGTCTTCTGGCTCACAACCCTGCATTGGCAGCAGCCGTGGAGGCCTTTAACCTGATAGTTCCCCCTCAAGGGGATGACGACATGGAGGACCTTATGGACGCCAATTCGGGACTGCGTGCAGCCCTAGAGGCTATCAAGGAATTTATTACCGCTCTGCCCGTCGCTCAGGGACCTGATCCTCCTTCCCCGGAGGTGGCTCCTGACTACGATGCACCTTTGGGGTCTCAACCTGAGTCAGCGGAGGATGCGGACGGGAAAATGGATGAGGTAAATGTGTTCGACTTCCTCAACTAATAAGGGGTGGAGAAGGCCAAGGACATACTCGTATATGTATCTTCATCCCGGTCTCCATGTGTCAGGGTATCCCCTTAACTTTGAACATCGCAAAGGCAGCCACTGGGCGCGTGTTCGAGGTATTTCTTGGTTCTTATAGGCATTTTCCTACGACCAACAAGTCTATGGCAGTTTGCTTCCGGACGCTGCACGACGCGAGCGTCCTGGAGAAATCTGAAAACATCTATGTAACCATCGTCTATTCTTGGTTCCAAAGAACGGCACAGAGGACTGTTTCGTTTAAGATATGAGTCCCTTCGGTGATTCAAGATTATACAACCCTCCCTCCTTCTCTCTTTCTTCTTTAAGTAAGGTACTAGCAGCCGTCTTTCTGAACGCTTGGGCCGCGAAAATAGATTTGGCCCATGGTTTCTACCACATCATCATGCATGAGTCCGCCCGCCGTTGATTCTGCATCAAATGCGAAGGCACTCTATACAGGTTCCCCCGCCTTCCTATGGCTACGCCAGGGCCCCGTTCATTCTGCAGTCATGCATAGAACCTATCTTCTCAGCAGTAGCACAAGAGTTTTCCTGCGTTGCATATACGTACCTCGATGACGTCCTGCTGCTGCGGGGAAAAGTAGACCTCCCTCGACTGATTCGTCACCTAAGGGCTTTCTCCTTGAGCATTAATGAACGGAAGAGCATGTTTTTGCCGGGCAAAAGTCTAACTTACGTGGTGGTTATAATTAAGCTGAAAACAGCCTTCACCCGCCTCACACCAAGAATGGTCAACCAACTCAAGATGGCCCTCGAATGGCCCCCTCATATCGTGCCATCCTTGCCTGGGTGGCCTCCTCAACTTTGTGTGCGGCGCAGCGTCTTATCCTCACTTCTGGGCTCAGTTAGCCTACGCCTGGTCCTCCGGCTGAAAGACTTCCTCTTCTCCGCATGGTACCCTTTGTCTCCCCCCCCCCCTCGTCTACCTGGGGAAGTGACTACTGTGACGCCTCCGAGCTCGCCCTTGGCTGGGTGTCACCTAGGGGTTCTTTAACTTTTTTCCCATTGCGAAGCTCGTGACTAGCAATGAAGAGGGAGTTCGAGGTGCTACTATCGGCTTCCCTTCAGTTCCCCTACGCGAGGTTGTATTCGAACTCCCAAGCAGCATTCGTACTCTTGCATAACGGCCGAATTCTAGCTTAATTATTGTATATTTCCCTTAATGTATTGTCTACTTTCCATTTTCTATTTTTGTACAGAAAGCCGATCTTGTCATGGATCCCGTCGGAATCAAAATCCCGCTGACGCTCCTAGTTGTCTTAATTGTTGGTAGCAGGCGACTTTAACGTCATCAATGACATCCTTGACCTACCCTGACGTCAATATCAGGGTATAAAGGACGACGCAAGATTCTCCGTCGGGATTCCTGATTGTTCTCATCGTTGGATGCCTACCCTCTGCATAGGAAAAGGAGGAAAACTGCACAGTAAGTATCTACTGTGCCAGCGGAGTTTACAAAAAAGATACCTGTGCTACACACGTGCGTTTGCACGCGTACGAACGCACTCTCGTGATCCTTGCTTGCAACACCGGCGGACGAATTTGATCTTGTTCTTACACAGCAGCACATAAGGAGTTGGGATAACATTTCTGCTAGTTAAGGTCCGTAGAAACCGCCTGTCTTCTGATGTGTCTGAACCCCCGAAGGAAGCCCTACTGGGGGTGCGAAGAAGAGGACCCCAGTTTGGAATAGAATGGTCAGGACAAGTAGGTGGACCCTGTTAGACACGATTATAGGTAGAGCAGATAAAGGAGAACTCAGTCAAGAGTATTTAGGTCAACACTCAGGAATAAAGGCCTGTTAGGTTGGCAGAGTAAACCACCGCCTTAGCGCCGTCATGGATGATCCATATTGCAAAAAGCGTTTCATCTCAGAGTGATTGAAGGCTGTCAGAAGCCTACAAGGGAAAAAGTGTTTGAACTCGCCTTTTCGAAGCTTGGAATTGCACTTTGCCGAGTTAAGGAAAAGACGTATGGTTACCTAGGCATATGCGACATGATCCAGGATATTGAAAAGATACTAAGTACGAAGTCGAAAAAAAATTCAAGAAGATTGGCCTTGTTCCTAAGATGCCCTCTCAAGTTGCAGCTCAGGGGTCGATCGTCTGTCAACGCATATACCCTTACGTCAGTTCGCACTCTTTTTAAAAAATGTCAGATGAAATTGAGTCCAAGCAAGTTTGGACCAAAATCGATGAAGTGTACAAATTTAAGAACCGCGAAGGAGAGGACTATAGTCCTCTGGCAAACAAAGCTTCCCAAAATGGATTAGTGATGTTCAATTCAAAAGTCTCTGCGTCCTGCATAGAGCGTGAATGGTTTGTTTTGGTTCAAGTGTGCATCTCGTGTTACGCCCTAGAGAAGCACTCTACAAAGGAGTGCCCCTTTGAGGGTAAAGAATATTCTAAGTGCGCTGGTACGGATCATACATGGTAAAAGTGTAAGAGCTCTCAGAAAATTTTTTTTATAAATTGTGGAAACCAACACCGTACCCTATTCATGGCCTGTCCGCTAAAGAAGTCCATAGTGGCAGACAAGAAAAAAAAGGCTATTGAGGACAGAAACAAGAAGGCTACTACAACATACACACAGGTAGCTAAAATTGATAAACATAGTAAGACGCTCTTGAACATAGACCTGGAAATGAGACCTGATTTAGTAATGTTCATTTTTCACGCGGACTTTGCAGATGTTATTAAACCAGTTAGCTACGCTACCGAACTGAGCAAAATGCTGATTCACAACGGGCTCAAGTCGATGTGATTTCCGGACAATCCTCCGTCCGGAGAGTTGTTCCAGGCCCAACTTAAAACAATGAATAACGCTACACCAAAACCTCGCTCCTCATCTAGAGACCCTGGCATCAATAGACCTAAACGCCAACACCTAGTGTCTCTCAGACTGTATCACGCTCCACTAATGAAGAAGGAATCGCCACTGCTTCAACGCAAATTGAGAATAGAGATGAGAGCGTCCCAATGGTCAATACTGCTCATATCAAAAATCTGCAAAACAACTGATGAAACTGGCTTGAGGATATACGATTCGCCGTCTGCACCATTAGCTACAATCTCGAAATCATCTGACATTATCTCAGGGATCATCAATGCGAGGTATAAATATGACTATGAAGCGGACATAAATGACGATAACCTGTTAGCGGCTCTGAACCAAGGAATAATCGTGATTACCGAGGAATCTTGCTATAATCTCGCACATGAGATTTTCAAAAAGAACAGAAACGGGAGGAAAAGATCCCCAGCACGAGAAAACGGAAATAAACCTAAACAACCACATAAGAACTAAAAATCATGGACAGCGAAATAAGATACATCAGAAAATTGAAAATCTTCTTCCTCAATGTTAGCGGATAGACAAATAAAAAAAGAATTTTGAACGAGACTATTAGGAACCTGGACCCAGACATCATCCTCATTTCCGAGCATGGCGTTGATATGCGAACAGAGTATATTAAAATATACAACTATGAGGTGCTGATGGCCAACCACTCTAATGAGAGATTCGATGGCGTCGCAATTGCAGTCATGAAAGGCATAAAATTGCAAGATATTCAAGGTTTGCAAGAGTCTTACCTGGCTATGAAGATCAAGATGACCTATGATGGCACGGTGGTGGCCGTCGGTTATCAACCACCTAGATGCTCATATTTACCAGTTCCCAAGATCATCCGCCTATTCCGTAGAAACGCCTCAACAATTTTAATTGGAGACCTCAATGCCCGCTGCAAAGAGGCAGGATATATTACGGCTTTTAATGGAGCGGGGAACTCACTGAGCCTTCTAATTAGGAGCAACATAGTGCAGAGATTAGTTCCATATTTTGATACATTCTTAACAGAAAGATCTTCGACAACATCTGATGTTGTATTGACTAACACCAACTTTGCTCTCAACTAAGTGACAGTGCCGGGTCCTTACATACCATCGCACCATATCAGCATAGTGACTACGTTGTCAACCTCATCAATACAGGTCTAAATACCCAAACGGAGATGCCTAAACAGGGCCGATTAGAAAGCTTATAAAGACTACTTAAGCACCATACAGGTAAATAGACTGGAAGGCACCTCGATTGAGGAGATAGACCATTATCCTAACAATATAGTGAAGAAATTCAAGAAGGCCGACCGTAATGCTATCCCATGGACCGGATTTAAATCTCTCCCGGCCCCGAGTTGGGATAGAGGAATTCCTGAAAGAATGGAGCGATTAGATCTCCTAATCAATGAGATAAACCTGTACGGTAACACAGCTTAATGCTATAAAGAGCTACGAGAACTGAGAGAAACAATTTTGGGGTCAAATTAAAAGATAAATAGGATCCCCTCCAATGGAAAAAATAAATATAGCGATCAACGGAGTCGAAATCAACAGAGATGAGAACGTGGAGCGTCACTTCAGAGACTATTAGATGCAAAGATTCAGTATCAGCTACGCGGAGAACGCAAAATTTGATGAGGACTCCCAAGATGAAGTTGATACAAGGTTTAGAGAGCTGGGTGAACAACTCACACCACATCTTCTGGTTGACCGTACGCGCCGTGCTCGAGAGGAGGGTAGGCTATTTACCAACGAAGAATAAAAAACTGCACTGAAGAGTTTCAAACAAAAGGCTACGGGTTTGACCGGAATTACGAAGATTCAGCTAATAAACGCACCCCTAACGTTAATTAAGCAATTTTAAACATCCTCAATGCTTACATGAATATTGGCCACTTTCCTGAGTCATTGAAAAAGACTAAGATGGTATTTTTGTTGAAGCCTGGGAAGCCTAAAAAAACGATAAGTAGCTATAGACCGATTTCCCTATTGGAGTTCATAGATAAACTATTCGAAAAGATCCTGAACACCAGACTTATGAACTATTTGGAGATTAACAGCATGTATAACGATCAACAACATGGTTTTAGAAAAAAATTCAGAACCGAAACCACATTAACCCGCATAACAGAGAAGATCGCTGTTGCAAAGGCTAGGGGACATAATGTTAATGTAACTCTTTGGAACCGTCTCCCATCGGCGTTGCTACATGAAGTAAACGATGTAAATCACTCTGTGGGATAAAATCAATCAAACTATACCGGAAGAAATCACGAACCAATTAAGACTACCTGATAATGAATACGCGAAAATCCACTTTGAGCAGGCGTTCAAAAGCAGCCACCTAAAGATTCAGTGAGAAATAATTCCTATATATACATAAGAAATAATAAAAAGGAAGATAAAACATAATTTAACGAAACTATAATGAAAAATAAAGAACAAAACAAATTTAACTCAAGAAAAAATCCGTGGAAGGACATGCCTTATTTTTTAAAAAAAAGAAGAAAAAAAAAGAAGATCCGAACTGGAGACAAAAATAGAAAATCTCTAATACATAATGAATAATTAAAAAGAAGCAAATTACAAAGTTTGAACAATTAAATAATGTAATATAAAAATATCCGAAGTGGACATATTAATAAGTTATTTAAATAATTATTAACATAAATACAAAGAATCAAGAAGAGTAACTGCATTGGCAATTATCCAAGATTAGTTGAATTGCTAAAACAAAAACAAAAACAAAAGCTTGAACGCTAAAGCATTTTTCATCGCAAAAATCGATATGAATATATAAAAATATTGAGCTTACCAGGCGACCTGGCACATACAACTTTCTCTTTTAATTACACATACTTTTATCTATCTTTGCTCTAACTATCCCCACACCAATTTCACTTTTTAAACATCATTGATCATTGATTGGGATTCCTGCTATGGTCGTCTTCCTTTAAGTCCGTGCGTCACTATTGTTAATACGTTCAAGCCGGATACCTTATTTATGTGAAACATGTGTTGTGTAAGTAAATAAGGGGTGAATCTGTGCACGGAAATATAAAACTCTGGAAGAGAAAAGAAATAAGAAGTCGAAGATTTCATTTCTGTTCTTGTAAAATATTGACAAAGCAACGTATTAAGTTAACTCTCTCGAAGGTAATATACGAAGACTTATAAGTTAGTATAGCGAAGAGGAATTATAGGCAGGCTTATGTTGGCTAGATTTTGCGCGAGGAAACTGCTGCAGGAATCAGGAAAAGACATTAAAACATCAATAAAAAGTTAATAAAAAGGAAAGACAAGGGAAGAGAGAGCGTAAAATAGGACTTATACCGCTTATGCAGACCTTAAATTCGCGAGGTATTCAAAGTTTCTCTTTTCATGGAATTTTTGACAATTCAGGCACTGTTCATGAAATGCTTATTTCCTCTGCGTGATACAATAAATATAAATCTTATCGTAAAGTTCATTGGAATCATAAAATGCTAAGTATATGAAACTTTCCGGAACCTTGGTTAACTTCAGAAAGATGAATGAAAAAACCAAAAGTAGGTTGAATAGCCTGGGCTGGTACCTTCTACCAGACGTTTCCCTAAGAATACATAAGTTAAATTATTTTTAATATTAATTCGCTGGTTAAATTAATCAGAAACTATATGTAGAAGGTGATGGGTAGTTGGTCAAGGTTATGTACGGAAATAACACACTATTTAGAGGGTATCTAAATTGAAGTTATTTTAAACAATGAGATTTAAAATAAGAAAAAACTATTAAAAATAATTAAGGCAATTGCCAAAAATATATGTGGTATTAATTTTAAGGAGATTAATAATCTTTCAATATAGGAATTTAATTTTAATATATCTAAAATTCATTATTTTATCATTAGAGTAGTGTTAATATGAAAAAAATGTCTCTTAAGGATGAGTTTATATAGTCGTTGCAAGTAAATCGATTCAAAGTTGAAAGTGTGAAAAAGGGGTAAGGACAACAGCAATGTAGGTTATTTGACCTTGGGCAACCTCAGTAAGAGTTTGACTTTACTCATGGTAACAGCATATGCGATTTCTTAGGAAAATGCCACCTAAAATCGGAAAACCGTACGGCATGCCTAGGGTTCGTGAGAAGCCCAAAAGAGATGGTGAATTTGTTCAACTGTTTGAGGAACCTCGTTTACAAAGTAAAACGACAGGATAACGATCCTGAGAATAAGAAACAGTGCCTAGGGTAATTTACAGCAAATCTTCCGCCTCTTTGTTGGTTATGGGCGCTGTCAACAACGAGGGTCACGTTATGCCTCCTAACATCTCCCCCAATGCCTTAAAGTCAATGCGGACGTTTACATCGATATGCTGGAGAATGTAGTCAAGCCTTGGAGTCACCAAATAGCTGCTACAAGGCTTTTTGTTTTTTTCAGCAGAACTCTGTCTCCACACACAAGGTAAAGAAGACAGGGGTAATTGTTCAACAACCTTCCACACAACTGGTCCTTAGACTTCTGGCCGACTAGCTCCCCTTTATTAAAATATTTTCCAAAAATATGTACATTTGGTGTGTATTTAATATATTTTATGAAGTTTTCATGTGATACAATCATATATTCAAAAATTATATTAAATAAACTAGCAAAATAAAATATTAACACGCGCAAAATAAGAGAACGATAATTAATAGGATTGATAGCATGCAAATAAAAGAGGAACAAAGCAATATTTGACAAAGATGACACCTAAAACAATATAAACTGTTGAAGCATTTGGTTTCCATTACTCGGGTGCAGCGACGACTACAGGAACTCACCAGTTTCTTCCAAAATTCCCATGTTATATTTTTCCCTTTTTGCTCAATTTCCTTCGTGGGTCATTGTTTACAAGCGTGCCAATTAGGCAGTTCATAACACTTTATGATACCTGAAGGCTGCCATTGTGGAGGTAAGGCCATCTACAAAAAATGACACCTAACCATGTCATGCAACTTTTTATATTTAAAATTGCTCTCATAAATGCTTTCACTCCCTTAATATACTTGCATTATATTAACGTTATAACATTTACAATTAATAATAATATATATATATATATATATATATATATATATATATATATATATATATATATATATATATATATATATATATATATATATATATAGTCAAGGCCGCTAAGGTCTAGCAAACGAGGAGAAAATTGTGATATTTCTTAAGTGTCCACACTTTAGTGATACCCTGTAGTTAAAATGTTTGTGGTAGCTTGATATACTCGTAACTGTGAAGAACTTATAAATAATACATTTCAAACTAATTTTCGTTCAAACTAATTTTATGATGAAATCAAAGATATATTTTCAAAGTAGGTATAAAAACAAATTTTCTCATAGTATCATTAAAAGTATTAAAACATTTCACCCAAATCCGTAAAATGATGAAGCAATTCAGTGTAATTAGTATTCAAAAATTCATTTAGAGGCAACATTTTAAGCAACCAGCGTAGGAAGATTAAAAACTCTAGACCTACTAATATTAATGTTGATTGTTATTGCAAATTTTCTTTCTATACTTCATAATTTAATCCAGCTAATAGTTCATTAAGTTATATGTTCAGAGACCGGGCAACTAAAAGATCGCTCGCGAGGAGTTTATGCGGCTAATTAACTATCCTGTTTTTTTACAGGAATACCTAAGCATCAAATTTCCTTCTTATGACGGGACGAGAAAGAAAGCATCTGGAAGGCTTCCCCTTCGATTGTGTATGTTAGCTCCATCCGTTTATCCATGTATTACTGATTCTACTTCCCTACATTCGGTTGTTTTTTTTATTTGTTTCATTCATCTTTTTCAGCTTAGGGGCTTTACTTAGCTTACCTTTCCAATTTAAATATGCTTAGGGGTTTGGATAAATATAAATCTAGTGTTATATGCTATTTATAAGGTGTGTAGTCTTATCGAAACGGTTTGAGACTGATATATATTTATATTTTTTCTATTCTTTTTAAAATTGATGTCATAGGAATGAATATTCTGATATTCCAACTATTGGGATTTTATTACAAAATCAGTATTTCTAAAATAATAAGAAAAAGCTGTATCATTTAAAGAATTCGAAATCGCCCTCTGGTTCTGTTCAGTCCTCAGAACTTTGCTTTTCGATCAAAAGGGTATAATGATGAAAAAAATAGTTAAATTAATGAATGGTCTGGTGTAATTATAATCTATTTTATAATATGTTTTTGTAAAACCAAATTTTTGAATCTTTTCAAATTTCAAAAATGTTTTTTCCAACCCTAGTTGCTCTGCAACAAAGTAGCCTGAAATTCCAGGAGATAATAGATAATGGTATTGCATCAAGGAGAACCATGTTTAGGATCCTTATTGATTCAAACAAGACTGATTACACTCACGTGAAGAAGTCTTATAGACGGGCAAAGACTTCGAATGTAGAGCAAGATTGCTTCCTGGTAATGTCCTAGCTCAAAGATCCTATTTACTTCACTACCAAGAATGTTGGAGACTGGAAAGAAGCAAGTGTGAAAGCTTCACCGCACACAGTAATGTGAAGACTTTTCAAGAAAAGTTTCAAGTGAAGAAAGGGTGCCTCTTTTCATCAAAAGAACCTTACTAGTGAACGCCACTTTTGTAGGAAATATAAAAAAATGGACTGCTGAGGAATGGAACGAAGAGATAATCTATGATAAAGCTCGGTTTAACTTGTTTTGAGCTTCTTGAAGATACCTCGTTAGGAAAGAAAGAGGCGAAGTGTTTTCACAAGTACTCTTCGTGCCTACGGTAAAGCATACGGACAGTCTCCATATTTTGGGCTGCTTCTTATGATAGCTCAGCTTGGCACAAAGAAAAGACAATAACAAAATACTTGGCTGAAAATAGCATCAAATCTTTGAGACTTTGATCTAGGAATTCGCCAGATTTTAAGCTAATAGAAAACTTGTAGGCGATAGTTAAACTTGCTGTTGCTAAACATAAGTCAGCCAATTACGAGCAGTTGCGGGTTTTAATTGAACCCAAATGGAGCAATATCAGTCAAGATGTCATCAATATTTGGTCTCCAGCATACCAAAACAAATTGAAGCAGCCCTAAAGAAAAAGGCCAGCGCGCAATAATTAACTGTATTTATTAAGAAAATTAGTTTGGCTTTTAATTTCTTAGTCGCGTGTGCTTAGTCACGTGTGACTCTATATCTCACTATGTCGGTCGCTCGGTCCCTGTTTTGCTTCGTTTCTTTTGTACTAACATTGTAACTATTTGGCCGATTCTCACGAAATCAGAAACTCTTATGTTGTTATACATTTTATTTCGAATGATATAATGGATAAATTCCTCACAAGGTTAGCCCAGGAACTATTTTGTTTTGGCAATAGCATCATAATTATTCGGCCATCATAATTATTTCGTTCCTAAAGTTAGTCCGGGAATTATTAAGAGTTTTAAAGGTCCTAAGGTCATAAACCAGAAAACTGAGAGCATTCAACTTTGGTCAGCAGACCTTGTTTATATTTCACCTTTAACTTATAATACAAACAGTAAAAAAATGAAACATTTGATTAGTTATATTATTAGTTATATTATTAGTTATATTAGTTATATTTATTAGTTATATTTTGTCCGGAAAGTTTCGTCCATAATTGTACCTTTTTCTTCCGTCTGTCATTTAAAAGGCCTATTTATTAAATATATCCATTGCCTTTACTATTAAAGAGAAAGAAAGCCTTATTTAAAAAAATCTTTAACATGAGGTCACTCTCTTCTTTGAGCTAAAAGAAAATTTAAAAAGCAAGTTATTTATTTCTTGCAGACACGCAATCTATTAAGAAAATTGTGATTTTGCAAGACTAAATGGCATTCTTTCGTTCAAAGAATAAGCTCCAAAACATTGTTTGATTAGATTTAAACAATAATACGAGGGGCGGTCAATAAGTTTTGCTAATCAGTAGAGCAAAACAGAGGAAGGGGGATGGTTGTTTATGGGGGTGTTAGGACAAGTTATGACAAGTCAGAGCCTGCAGCCGCACGCCCACGCCTCATCTATTTAAGAAGCATTAGCTGATCGCAGATCGTCAGTCACAAATTTTTCAACAATGTAAAAGGTTGAGCACCGCGCAGTGATCAAATTTTTGACCAACGAAGCCAAGGATGCAAAAGAGATCCATGAAACCATGGATCTCCACAATGGTCGTGAGTCCCTTGAAGATGACCTCCGTCCAGGACGCCCTCAGACGGGACCAACGAGGACAATGTGGCCCGTGTGGAGAGGATGATCCTCGAAAATCAACGGGTAAAGGTCGAAGAAATCGAACGAGAACTTGGAAAATCACATAGAAGTGTTATCAACATCACCCGCGACAATTTGGCGATGACGAAGGTCTCTGCCCGTTGAGAACCCTAGAAACCTCACGAAACCTCACGCCCCATGATCGACTTCAACGTCGTTAAAATTCGGAGGAGCTGCTGCTCCTGTACAGCAAAGACCTTTCGGGATTCGAGTCACGCATAGTGACAGGTGATGAAACGTGAGTCCATCACTGGGATCCCGAGACCAAGCTCGAAAGCATGGCCTGGAAGCACAGAGGCTTTCCGACCCTGATCAAGTTCCGGACCCAACTGTCAGCCGGGAAGACCATGGCCATCCTCTTCTGGGATTCTGAAAGAGTGTTGATCGTAGACTATGCGCCTCGTGGAAGAACCATTACAGGCCAATATTATGCCGAGGAACTGGCTGGGTTAAAGAAATGCATCCGTCAGAAGCAGCACGGCAAGTTGACACACGGTGTCCTGCTTCTCCATGGCAATGCCCTGTCCACAAGGCCAGAGTTGCACAAGCTGCCCTGCGTGAGTGCAGATTCGAGTAGCTCAACCATTCCCCTTACTGTCTAGATCTGGCCCCTAGCGACTACTTTTTATTCCACCAGCTTAAGGATGAACTGCGTGGACGCCGGTTTGGGGACGATGAAGATGTCCAGCTGGCCGTCCAGGAGTGGATTGAACAGAAGTCGGTAGATTTCTGGTTGTTGGGAATTCAAAGCCTCAGGGACAAGTGGCGCAAGTGCACTGGAGTCGAGGGTAGTTATATTGAAAAATAATAAATACTTTTCATCATATCTCGTTTCTTATATCCGAATTTCAGAACTTATTGACCGCCCCTCGTATGTATATGAGGAGTCATGCTTTAACAGAAACAATACTCCAAATTGGATTTGCAACTAAAATTCTAGCGTTTACTCGCTTGTTGCAACAATCACCTTTGGGGATTCGAAGTTAGATTTTTCACTATTTTCAAATCGCTTTTCTAGATTCTTAAATTTATTTACATGTGTATAACCCGCAGTGGTAAAAAGAGAATAAATATAACCGAAACCTTTCGCGAAGTAGGGATAGATTCTAAATAGGAACTGAGCAATTTTCTATAATAAATTATCAGATGCAATTAAGTAACTTGGACTTTCGGTGACTTAGAGCTTACAACCTTTATTTAGATGACTTGTTTTATCTATCCAACCTTTATAAATTAAAAAATAAGCTACATGTCCTACGTAATTTTACTTTATGCCATCGATGTATACTAATACCATTCATTGAACATGACTTAAAATTTAAATCCCAATATTATGCCAATTTTCTAAAAAGTTTTATAGGTCTTCATATTATGTCAATTTTATCTTTCCTAGACTTCTTATTTACTCATATTAACCCTTTGATATTTCAAGCAGTATCATTCTATGCCTTTGTCATTCTATCTACGTTTCAGTCAAATCTCGTTTCAGCTATTACAACATTGAAATCCATTTTAATTCGTTTCTTACAGTTTAATTCAATCGGTTATGTTGAAATTTCTGCCATAAATAATAAATATGAAATAATGTTACTTTTGTCAACGTAAATAGGACCTCCACTAAAAGAATTAATGCCATCATCACGATCGAAGGGCTTATTAGAGCAAAACAGCTTTAGACGGAATTCATCGTGGGAATCATGACTCACGAGGAAGAACTACGTTGAAGCACCTAATAATATCTCGGAAGGATTAAAGAAGGTTTTAAGGCGTGCCTGAGTACAGGTTACTTACCCGACGATCTGAAAGTAGCGAAAATGAGTTTCATACCAAATGCTGGAAAATCAGCTTGTCATTAGAAAATTATGCAACTATTTCGCTGGTGGATTATATCGAAAAACGATATGAAAATATCTTAAAACGCGGATTTGATCAACACGTGGAGGAAAGGAATATAATACGTGTCAAGGTTAAGAACGAGAAAATGAGCGTAGCTATCGTCTCAAGAGAGGTGTCTAAAGCTTTCGCCAAAGATTTGAAGCGGACTACAAAAAGGATAGCTAGGCATGTATAGACTTAGGCAGTCAAGTCATCATAGAGAGGATTTTAAACTTGAAACCAAGGTTCTTCCGGATGGGTGTTAAGTCCATATTGTACGCTATTCTACACTGAAAACGTCCCAACACTGTCAACTAAAGGGTGTATGAACATACAGTTTGCTCGTAAGATAACGCAAGTGTTTGTATCACCTTACAGGCACGGTAAATTCCAAGCGAGGACAACGTGTGGAAGAAATACGAAGAATAAATCAATACGAACAGAAATAGAAGATTAGTCCGAATTGAGAGATATTCAAAATTATACCAATCTGCAGGAAATAAATAGCAGATATATGCGTAGACGACGAAAGATATAGAAAGGTTAACGAATGCAAATTGCTGGGGCAAACAATAAATAAACCTGTTTATAAGAACCATATAATTGACTGAACTGAAAAAAATTGGACTAAAACTACTATGTTAACTATGATCACTCAGTCAACAGAACAACAATAAAATATAACAATCAATTATAATCCATTCACACTAATCTATCAAAAACTTGTGATTCTCACACTCTCAAGAAGCAACCTCATAAAACTGCAATGATCCAAACCAAAACAATGTATCTCAAAACAAATTCGAGAAGGATAGAAAGAAGAAAACTGGAAGAGCTGCAGAGAGAAGCAAGTTTTGAACCACTAAACAAGATAATAAAGAAAAGAGCGAGAACTCTCATTGAAAACACACGAGAGGAGATTGGCCAAGAACTAGCTAATTAAATAGTACTAACTGCTGGATGGGGACCAAATCGACTATTCCTAAGCAACATGACAGCAATGGACTGAGAAGAAGAGTAAGAGACATTTACATAGAGATAAAAAAATACAAATTCCGTATATGACAAAAATTAAATCTCGATTAAGAAAAATATCTACGATTAAGACAAACTTTAGATCGAAACCGAAATATGACATGACATACCTGAAAATACCAAAACGAAGAAAAAGACTTACAAAATAAAGGGACAAGTTAAAAAGAAGTCCTAAAAAAAGAAAACGCAACCAAAATACCTATACTAGAAAAATTTACAGAGATAGAAAACAACAAATACATATAAAGTAAAACAAGAACAACAGACTTATAAATTAACAGTGGTTTGAACGCCAAACAACAATTGACAAAAGAAATATCACAAATACATGATTGGTACCTGAAACACAGATCTTATTACTTTCGTACTAAAATTCTAACTTAGAGATATTTAACAACGAACAGAGATGAAATTGGCACCAAAGCAAAGTTGTAACTGTCCGCAACTCTCTAACATCCTTCCTTTTCTCCCTAACACTTTACTAATAATTTCGTACGAACTTTGCATGCAAATGTGGGGCAGGAAATATCCTCCGTGTTATTATATCTATGTTTAGATTTAGGACTAAAAAAACCTAGTTAAACTGTCCAATCTCTTACTAATTTCTCACTATACCATCCCTCCATAATCCTCTTCCCCCAAACCTCTCCTTACTGCCTCTGGTTTCCGGGGGTTTGGCGAAATTGGAAGCGGGGGAGTCTTTCTTCTGCTTTCTTCTCTCCATTCTCCGAAAGGATCATGGGTGGGAAGGGTTGTTACTTTCTCACACCTTTTCTCCTCTCTTGTATTATTAACCTCTCTTACTTGAGGGCAAAGGTAAGATTTCTCATTCTTTATTTACCCTCTCAGTTTTATGGGTTTCTGTAAAAAAAAATAATATGCTTATGAAGTTTATTGTAAATAATTCCTTCGTTGAAACGTATTTATTAATTATTTATGTGTTTATGCATAATTTTATGGCACTTCAATATATTAAATTGTAATAAACGGAATAAATATATAATTAAATGCCGTCAGAAAATCTCTGTCAATTAAGATTTTATATTTTATTTACTTTTCATCATGGTCAACTTATTTTTGTTCACTTATTTCGAAAGCTTCCTTTATAATAATGTACGGGGTAAGATCTGAGTCTATAAATGCTGATTCTTAAATTTAAAAAATTATTTATCATTGCAACATAAATAAATATAATTAATTATTACACTAGTCAGATTATTAATTAATGACTTAGTTCCTTTACAAATCCTTTGTGTCACAATACTTCTTTGATTCAATCATTGTCAGTCACGTATTTAAAAAGAAATTGCGCGTGATTATATCTTAGAAGGAATATTAATTCATTAATCAGCTAAATGTTCAATTAATTAATTTTGTATTGAAGCAATCCTCTATCACTCAATTGTAAAAATAATGAACGAGATCTTCAAGACATAATTAGCCAACCATTGAATCAATACAGGTATATAATTAATATAATTTTATATAATAAATTTTTATCTGCTTTCACTTTACTACAATGCGATGCTAATGAGCTTTGCACTAGCTTGTTCGCTGCTGATCAAAGGACGATCCATTTCGATTTTCCGATGTTTTGTTCCTTCATCTTTTTTTTGACTGTGGCCAGTTGAACTAAACGCTGACTCGTCCGCATCTTATACAGTAACTCTCAGAGAGATCGGTAAAATACATATGATCTTAAATCCGTGGCTAGATATGTGTTTCTGACTGCATTAATTATCTTTCATTTAGCCATAAATATGTGATTCAATAAGACCAATTTCTTCAAACCAAAAGAAGAATGGAATGAGGGCATAAAGAAAATAGAAGAAAAATATAGGGATAGAAAGAAGAAAGAGAAAGAAACGAGGGGTGCTAGACGAGAGTTCAGAATGGGGCTAATGGTCTAAGAAAAAGTTCTCCTCATGAAACAAAGTAGCCTAAAATTACGAGATCGAAATCTTAATGATGTTCAAGTTCTTATGTGAGGAGTAATTATAAAAATGGAAAATATGTAAGGTTAAGAAATTATACTATATTAAACTTAAACCATGGGTAAAATATGATGCATTTCAAAGTTTGCTCCAAGATATCTCTTCTTCAGACGCACGAATTAAATCTTTTTTATGGATCAAACGAAAGTAGAGGAAAGCGAAGGAAAATCCCTTTTGAGGACAGAGGCCAATATTTTTAATCACCTTTGGGGATTTTTCTATCCAACGGCCCTTGTGTGCAGTCGGAGATAGCGCTAAACTATTTTTTTTAAATCATCCATCCAACTTTAACTTTCTCCTCCGAGCCATGCTATTTAGCGGTAAACTACCGCTTTGGAAGGGATCTCATCCCTAAAGGGAGCAATATAAAAATATACTATTATTATGGATTACAAACAACTGTCGAGTGTTTGTAAAGTTGGTAAAAGCTTGCTTTTTCTAAATCCAGCTCATAGAATTAATTGAATTAATATTTTTCTTCCATTTTTACTACTTTTGTGTTTATTGCTCCTTACCTTTATTTATTTCATTCTCACTCATGATTATACTGTGTAACGTGATTTTGTCTTTGGGAGGCAACTATTATTTTCTATTTGCTTGTGTCTAGAATACATGAAAAACACTTATTTATTTCGAATTTTGCTTTTGTTTCCAGGATAGTGATATTTATATGAAATTTCCTTATTCCCTCTGGAAGGAAGTGGCGAATCTGAACTTTCATTTGCATAAAGTAGAAACAAAACATGATACAAAAATAGCATTTATTTATTCTAAATTCACATAAGTGAAACAATTAAAATATTATAAAATGAGTAGATTTTCGTGATTTATGCTTATACTGTAAAGTACTTTCACAAATCAGCCACCAAATATAGTCTCCCATCAGATTTTCTCTATACAATCTGTCGTGGTATACGGCGGAGTTTGCATTTACGTCTGATTTGTACATGAGTAAATCCGTTTCACTTTTCTCTAAGAGTGCCTTAATTTATTTCCTTATCCAGGGAGGACTCATATTATCTTATATTTATTGCGATTTGCAGCTTTCGAGGATCTAGTTAAACAACTCGGACAAAAATATACTTTAATTAAGCAAAAAAATGATATATTAAATCTTTATATATACTAATGTCATAATAAGAGGATCTAATAAAAAATTAACACTACCAATGAGTAATATGCGATGGTTGACGCAAAAATGAATTTCGCTTGTAATGGTAACTAACAAACATGAATAAGTTTTGGATTCCTATTTACCTTTAACTAAGAGGGAGTCAGGGGTTGGGTGACCTTGAAAGGGAACGTCCTCAATGAGATGATTAGAGGCTCGTAGGACCTAAGCTTTCCTCACAGTCGTGAGGTTGGCTGAGAAAACAGCCGATTCTTCTCAGTGAAAAAAACGCGTGCTGAGTCTATTCGGGAAGAACGGCTGATGCTTATCCCGGGGGGGGGGGGGGGGGATGGGGAAGGGGAGAGTGCGGCCAGACTTCTTTACTTGAAGATGTAAGTGAGGAGATCTTGGATTAACGGAAGTTATTCCGATCCCTGTGTTACAATTTCATGCTTCTCAATGATGAGGCTTGACCAAAAGGTGAATCTTTTCTAGGATGGAACTTCATGTTGGAATTCTTCTGTTTTTATTTAGAAAACTGAGATAGGGGATTCTCTGGACGAGAATGGTATGAAAGTGGGTCTCAATACCATTGGTTTACGTCTTCGGGAGGGTAACTCCTGCTTGGTTCCAACTATCTTCTTTATTCCCTGCTTAACTCAGGGACTCGTTTTCTTCTCTCGATTGCTACGCGGATTCTCTTTTTATTTCTCAAGATCGAACTATATATACGTCGATTATCTCTGGAAGAAGGGGAGACGAGGGAGTTGAGGATGAGCAAACCTTCACTAGCTCAAAGTTAAGCCTCTCCCCTAGGGCATAAATTTTCAACGTTGTGACAATTAGCCCCTTCTGGTTTACACACGATGAATGTTAGATTTCGTCTGTTTGGAAAAAAATAGACAAAAACAATCAGAGGGGACAGCGAGTCTGTTCATAGATTTTTATTCTAAAGGCTATCATACCCTCCTCTGTGTATATTAATGGACTACGAATTCTGCTGACTGGAATCCTTCTTCGCAAGCGACGCTCGAAGGGTCTTTGGGGCAACAGGGCAAATGGAAGGGGGGGAGGGAAAGTATCGGCCCACATGGAGCGTAACCGTTGACGCTGTCTAAACAAACTAGCGTCTGTTTTCCCTTGTGATGTTTATTCGCCTGCACAATCCTTGATAGCGGTGTTTAAGGTCCAGTAGATCCTGGTAAAAGCGCTTGCCATGCTCTTCGGAGTATTCTCCCATTTTTTCCTTAAATTAATCAAGATGAGCGTCAAGAATATGAACTTTCAGGGACATCCTGCAACCCATCTTGCCGTAGTTTCTCATCAAGTTCTCAACAAGATCTACATAGCTTTCGGCTTTGTGATTACCTCAGAAACCTAGAACCACTGCAATAAAGCTGTTCCACGCTGTTTTTTCTGTCCTATTAAGCTCTTCATAAAACTCTTTGCGCTCCATGATATTTTTTATTTGTGGACTGACGAAGACCTTGGCTTCTGCTTTTGCCGCAGATAGCTCAGGAAAGAAATCTTGGAGCTACTTGGAAGCTGACGAATTGTTTCATAAAGCCCAATTTTAAGTGTAGAGGAGGAAACGTTGTTTTTTCCCACGGTAAACTCGGTCCGTTGTGGCCAATCCCGCTGATGGTAATTTATCACGGTGTCCCTGCTGTCCCAAAGGCAAAGATGACAATGAAACTTGGTAAAGCTGCCTTAGAGACCCATCAAGAAGGGCACCATTTTGAAGTCTCTGATAACCTCCCAACCTTACTTTACTACTGCATTCCTCTTTAAGCTGTATTGAGTGAGCAAGAAGAAGAGATGGATATATGTTCCAGTTTTTAAGGAGCACCTTTGTGAGACTCCTGGAAGAATTGTCAATGAAGAGGCGTCACTCGTTCGGGTTACAGGCGATTCCGATTGCCTTAAACAGACCGTTCACATTGTGACAAAAGCAAAGCTCATTTTAACGTGTAAAAAAGCTTGAAAATCCCTGGTGACGCTTTTTCTGACCTGATATTTGCCCAGTGGCATGTAACACATCCCACTGTTTGAGTCTCGAAGGTAAAAGCTCAGCATTGGACTTTGTGAGACAAAGATCCTTGACAAGGTCGTTGAGATCTTTTCGTTTGGCGTATATGGGTTTCTCTCCTCAGTCGCACCTCTGTAATATAGATCAATGAATTCATTCTCTTCCTAACTGCTTTTCTTTTCATAAAAACTGCTGCTCTCCTTTGGAGGAGTGGATACGGGAAGCTCAGAACTGTGTGGCACTGGAGCAATAGAGGATTGAAGGTCGAATATATGATAAGAGGCACATTTTTGCTTGATGGACGTTAAGAAGGGTTCACCATGCAGAAGAAACAATTGCTTGAGTGGTTGTTAGTTCCCTCCAAATTCGCGAGATTGCGAAATTTATAGCCCTCTTTTCTTCTCTAAACCATCCTGTAAAAAAAAATGAAAACATAAGTAAAATATACAAATACTTTTCACTTAGTGATATTATAAATATTAAAAAATCCATTATCCAAATAAACTAAAACATTATATTTATATTTATGCATATATATATATATATATTACCTCCTAGAGTTCTTTTGCATCACTCACAGGTGAAATGGTGTACCCAAGGGTTTGTCTTGATCTCCGACTGGCATGTGGAAATATGCCTTGTAGGCCTCATACATTTTAGCAGAGTACTTTTTTGCTCTTGTCTTAATAAATTTGCCGCAGACAGCAAAGTTTGTCTGTTGGATCCTTACAACCTCTTGATGCCATGAGTGACAAATGCTTCTATCAATGACGCGTGGCGATGTCTGCACTGTAATGGCTAGAGTTAAACTGATCTGTTTAGTAGATATTCTTTTTCTTTATACAGTCATCTACTTTGCCAGAATCTGTTAGAAATTCTTCCAACATATAAAAATTCTCGAAAGTTCTAGTAAGCTCTACAGTTTATTTTTCACCAAATTAGTCCTGAATCTATACGAAATGTAGGAGAACTGCCATTGATGTCCAGGTCGGAAAAAAACAAAACAAAATATAATGAAAATATTAGGTATTACCACTGTATTACTGTTTTTATAACTTCTTAAATATAGTCTATCATGTTTATACCATAATTAAAAAAACATAAACCCTGCATCTTTTTAGATAGTTTTTTATTTGCATCAAAATAATGTTATTTACCATAAATGGTCAAATTTAAAAATTCAATGTCTTAGCCACAAAAGAAAAGTTTTAGGATTAAAATTAACTTTTTTTCATTTAATAGAGCCACAAACCATTGGAAAAAAACACTTTTAATTCAAAGACAAGACACAAGTTAAATTTTGTTACACAGTTTTAAGGGTGGAAAGAGTCACGATACTATATGTAAAATAAATTAGAATCAATTTATCTGTTTAATTATTGGCTCGTGAGAAATTTATACATTTGCACCTACCTTAAAAAAGTCCATAATTAATTTCTTAAAAAAAAAAAACATCTTTGTCCTGTGTTGTTTTGTTGAATTTCCAACTCCCGGGGTTTTCAATTGCGCATTATTGATAATTGAAATTTTTTTTTAGCATAATAATGAATTCAACATCATGATGTGGAATGAGAAGGATATCCAAAGAGGGCCGCTTTCGTAAATAGGAAATGCGTAATATTTTTCATCAGAAGAATGCAATTATCGTAAATATTAAGGAGAAAATTATATTAAGAGTCTGCGAGCTGCGCTTTGAATAGTTTTTAACATTAGGAACATTAAAATCTTAGAATTGATTAATTAGCTAAATCTTAGTTTTGACTAATTTCATCAAAAGATTTTAAGTTCTGTAGGTGGGGAACTGAAAATCCATCATAGTTAGTCTCTCGTTTAGTTGGTTTTTATTTATCAACTATTTTCCTAAAATTTCACCTGAAAAAAATACTATCTTATAAACAAGTATAGTTATGACCGCATAATAGTGTCCATTATTTAGACTAAAACAAGTCATCCAACAAAACATTTTCATATATAGTCTATCTATAGCTTTTGTAGCAAAACAAAGCGAACAATTTTTTTAATATATTCTGGAGGTATACATTATATTTGTTAAAATTAAAATTTATTTTTAATTTATAAATATAGATTGATTTTTAATAATTCTATTAGCATTTATATAAAAAATAGAAAGTAAAATAAATACATACGAATGCATAATTAATTACACCCTTATAGAAATAGGATGAGAATGTATTTTGTCCTTGAAAATATAGAAAAGGCATTAGATTTATTAAATATTCATTATTGCCAAGTAAACTAATTCAAACTCTCAGATCTCTATCAGAGCCGAAAGAACCATGATACATAATAGATTTGACAAGAAATCGGTAATTTACATACTGTAAGTGTATTCATTTTACTGGTTAAAAAAGAATAGTGTGTATGCAGAACTTCCAGCGCAAAATAATTGTTTTTTTGTGGAATTCCTCTATGTATGGATGGCAATTAATTTGTTGTTGATTAATGAGATATAACTTAAATTAATCTCAATCAGTTATTATCCTATTGATAAATAAAATATGAGTTAAATAAACCTATATTCAAACCGTTTTAAACACTGAGTTTCTAATCATGTTCATGGTATGCCATTATTTATACCTCTTTAGTGATAGATCGGTGAATATAAAGAATTTTTATTCTCAGATGGAAAGGCCTTTGAGTATCACATACTTGTTTACTCTCCATATTTCTATATTTTTTTCGAAATTTATGGTGTTTTAGTGCATTTTCTAATTCCAAAGAGAAACACCTCGTGTGATTTTATCTCTCAGTTTGCAAATGTCAAACTAAATGAAAGGAAACAAGGTGATTCTTGCACTGGGCCATTTTCGTCAGTTTTGTGGTCGACGTCGTAGAGGCCAGTTGTGCTATCGTGGTCGTAGCGGTACAGGACTCCTTGCTGCTGTTGCCTTCCGCTTTTGCTGACGTTTAATAATTTAGAATTTTCTCATTAATCGTTGACACAGATATTTTCGTTTCCTTCATTTACATCATGTGATACTTGTCCTGCAGAGATAATAAAGCTAATTACCTATCAGCATAGGGACTGATAATTAGTTCTCTGATTTTGAATATGTTCCAAAAATGATTTTATTACTAATGGAAGTAGCTGCCATGGTGTGAGTAACAGTTTTGCTAAGACTATGATTTATATAATATAAATGAACCCATTTCCCCTCTTTCCAACATTTACGAAGGAAAACAAGAGTAAATGAAAGGTACTCTCGAGATACAACCGAGCCCGCGTTAATTGATAGGAACATGGAATTATGCCAACCAAAGAGATGTTTTAATTCGATTAAATCGATATTATTAAATTTTTTATTCGATTAAATCGGTATAAATACATTTTAACTTTTGAGCTGTATTCAAGTAGGGTTTCTCCCAGTTTTGAGTGTCGCTAATTATATTTTAAATAATTAGAAAAAAACTCCTCGAATTAAGTCTTAAACTCGTTTGTTTGACTGAAAGGCAAACGATAAGCCCTTAGCTGTAAAGTAGACTTTATTTCTGAACTCATAACATTAAAGGTAAGGGAAATGTAAACTTATTCTTCTTATAGTTAACTATTCATTTTATATTCCTTTCTTATGGTTCCCATTCCTAAACTCTTTCATGTTCTCTTCTTTTTCTTTAATATGATTTTATGATTTTCTTCATTCAAAAATTACATTTTGGCACCGATGAACTATTCATAATAAGCGCACTACTTTCGAAAAGGAAATTATACCTCCATCTTTTGCATGTTTTTAGCATGCAAATCCAGAACGGAAGTATATTAACTTCATTAGTGTTTCGACCATATTTATTATTTATCGCAAATCTATAGCATAATCATGGTTGAACAAGAGGATCTGCCTTTCGTCTAGCAACGGGATTGGATCCGAAAACTTGCATTTATGTGTCTATAATTAGTTTCGTCGCTCTGCTACTACGCTGTCTCCTTCCGTTAAGGTTTTACTGGCTTGACTTATCGTTACAAATATGTATCTGCATATGATATAGGGTAAGATTAATATGAACTCGGACTACTCTTAACAAGAAGCAGAATAAGAGAATTATCAGGATTAAGAAAGAGTCGTAGACTAACGAGTTTGGTAAAAGGCGTCTCCAACCTTGTCACGACTTGTTCAAAGATTATAGGAAATTATAGATAGGTTACACTAAAGATTGAATCAATTAAAATAAAATTGAACAGATATTTTTGAGAAATCAATTTAAGAGTTTGTTAAAAAAACTTCCTAGTAAAGACTAGCTAATACACATTTCAAATGTAAAATTCTTCATTCAAACCTTTTATTGACAACGTCCAAAATATATTTTTACAGAGCTAAAACTAGCCACAGTTAATTCTGGAAAGTTCTTGAAACCATGTTTTTTAAGAGAGTAGCAACGATAGAAGTACCTAATTTGAGTAGACGATGAAGAGGGATACTTGGTCAATGGAGACTAAAAAAGCATATAATTCTCCAAGAACTCTCCACTGTTTCCAATCATAAAACTCTTATATATATAAAGGCTCTCATTAAACAGAATTTAATAAATAAATTCGTATTTTAATAGCTTGGTAAATTCCTAAATGAATCACCTATCATTTTCTGACACTGTAGTGACTATATTTTGGTTAAATCGTTTTAGATTTTCATTCATCCCCAAAAGAACCAAAATTTCCTAAAATAAAAGCCAAAAGAGACTAAAAAATAGGTTTAGGGAAATTAAAGCAAGGACTCCTTGGTAACGACCATGGTTTTCCACAAGCGTTCGCTTTAGAGTTTTATCTCTAAAACTTCGCTAATAATTTTGTTAAATATAATTAAGCTGTAACAAAAAGATATTTAGAACTTTGCTAGTTTTTTTAAAAGTGAAAGGAATTCCTTCTAAGACAAATTTAACGACCAATGAAAGCTACCGCCTTTACTTTAATCCGAAAGTGGAAATTGGTTTGAATAGTATCCAAGCCAAATTTGATAATATATCTTGGCCACCATCCTCAATAATATACTTAATAAAGCAAGAGTATCTGTAGAGTCAATGGTTGTATATATTTTAAATAAGCATGAACTAGATTTAAGGGATTATGCTCGTAGACTCACGGTACGGATGCTGAGAAGAATTAAAAATTATGGTAGTATTACTGCTTTCCTTCGTCGCCCAAAGCTATAACTATGATTGTATTCTATTCGTAATTGCTGCTTTTGTTTGTTATTGTTGACCCTTTTCTTCTTTTTTATCTTATTTAACAATTTCATTTCAAACTAAGTTCGAGAAATTAACTTTCGAAAAATAAGAATCACACGAGGCCATTCTATGAGCTGAAGCCACTGATCTTAAATCGATGTTTCGAAAGCGAGGGGCAAACAGCTATGATTACCCACCGCTAATGCTTAGCAAATTGCCATGAATCACTGTCAATAGCTTCATTAACAGCGATTAATCATGATCTAAGATGATAAATGACAAATAATTCGCATTAGGTACATAAATATAGAGCGAAGTTCTAATCATGGATAATAGAAAATGATTTTCACAGATTAAGGGGAGTGTTTTTAACAGATAAGAGTAAGGACGAAAAAACTGAGAAATGGAAAAGAAAAAAATTATATTTAGATTATACATATATTAAGGCGTGAAGAACATGTTACATTAATTATTGTGGCTAGGCTATATTGGCAATATTATATAGATCGCAGTTATTTTGTATTGTGAAGAAAGAATAGGAGATAGGAAAAAATGGAAAAAAAACTAGGAAAGAATCAATATAGTCTAATACTATTCAACCAATAAAAGTATTACTAAATGAAGAATAAAGAAAACTAAAGAAGAAACAATCCATTGTAAAAACAAGAAAAGGAGAGAGAATAAAAAATCACGAAAAATAAGGAGAAAACAAGTCATAAAAGACATGCAAAAGAAAAGAAAGAAAATGAGTGATCAAACATTTTTTTAAATTTTATTGATATTTCATTAAGTTATTTGTCAATCAATAAGAAATCTTAATTAATAAAAACAGGAAAAAACATCTTAAATTTAGAAATTGAATTAGTAAAAAGAGAAAATAATTTAAAAAATGAGGGGTAAAAGAATGTGAGAAAATTTCATCTTCGAAAGAAAGATTTCAAGGAACAACAACGGACCAAAAAGAACCCAAATTATGAACTAACAAATGAGAATGTTTACCGAAGAAAGACCTTCGTTCGTACTCGCAGACACCGTTATCTTCACTTCTGCGATATTTATAATTAGTGAACATTTATACCTCTGTTCTTTCATAATTACTGGACATTTATACACCTGTTCTTCAATTATTAGTAAACATTTATATAACTGTTCTTCCATAGTTAGTGAACATTTATACACCTGTTCTTTAATAATTAATGAACATTTATAGAACTGTTCTTCCATAATTAGTGAACATTCATACACCTGTTCTTCAATAATTACTGAACATTTATAGAACTGTTCTTCCATAATTAGTGAACATTTATACACCTGGTTTTCAATAATTTGTAAAAATTTATAGAACTGTTCTTCCATAATTAGTGAACATTCATACACCTGTTCTTTAATAATTATTGAACATTTATAGAACTGTTCTTCCATAATTAGTGAACATTTATACACCTGGTTTTCAATAATTTGTGAAAATTTATAGAACTGTTCTTCCATAATTAGTGAACATTCATACACCTGTTCTTCAATAATTTCTGAACATTTATACCCCTGTTCTTCCATAATTAGTGAACATTTCCACAACTGTTATTTAATAGTTAGTGAAAATTTATACAGCTGTTCTTAGATAATTAATGAACATTTATATACCTGTTCCTTAATAATTATTGAATATTTCTACAACTTTTTTTCCATAAGTAGTCAACATGTATTCATCATTGAATATTTCTATAACTGTTCTTCCATAAGTAGTCAACATGTATCATGTGAATATTTATAAACCTGTTCTTCAATAATTATTCAACATTTATACATGAGTGAATATTTATACAATTATTTTTCAATAATAAGTAAACATTTATACATGCGAGAACATTTATACACCTGTTTTTACTAATAATGTAACATTTATACATGAATGAATATTTATACTCCTCTTCTTCCATAATTAGTCATCATTTATACATAAGTGAACATTTATACACCCGTTCTTTCATATTTAGTTAATATTTATACATGAGTGAATATTTATACACTACTTCTTCCATATCCATAACTTCATTTTTCCTATTTGCGATATCGGCTCAAAAATGAAAAGGTGAAATTATGATCTTGTTTTATTAGCGATCAGGTCTCGTTTTGTAGCTTTTTATTACTTAGTCGGGACGTACATATGAACACGTGCGACACGAACTACCTGTCTCTACAGCGTATGGAACCATTCAACGACTTACCACATCCACTGGGATCTAAGTTCGCTGTAATCGGGAGTGAGGTTTCTATGTTCCTATGTCGTGTCCCAAATATAGAGATGATGTGCAGATTGCAGAAAGGAGTGAAAGGTAACAAACAGGCTTAAGACTAACCTAGAGCCGCGGCCAAAAGTTTTGGAATAACGGAAATTTTAGTAAATTAGATAAATGGAGGATCACAAAGTTTTATTTGCATATAAATATAAAAATAAGAGTGAAATAATAAATAAACATTGTGAGCATCAGACTTTTTTCCTCAACACTATAGTTTAGGTGTTTTTGCCATTACCATATCACTATCAGATCTTGTCTATAAGGTATATTATATTAATTAACAAATATAATGTGTTATATGAAGATATTTTGACTCTAACTTACCTCATTTTCCTACCAGGATTTCATACATTTTAAAAGGGTCGCCATTTTACATATTTAAAAAAGGTTATGACAAAGCTTTACTATTAGTTTGCGTTCAAGATGTATCGGATACATGCATATACCCAAGTTATAATAAAAATTCCAGGTGATCGAAAATTTTTGCCACCGCTTTACAATTTTTTTTTAAACTTATTGCTCTCTTTTACCTTTGTAGTTCTCTACAGGGATCCAAGGGTGGATACTTAGTGATTTAAAAGAGGTAAAAGAGAAGTTACGAGAGAACGCACGAGTTTCTCGTGTGGGACTGAGGTCGAAAGACTTGCTATTCCTCATAGTTTCAGTTGTAGTATGGAGATTGACGCTGCACACTATCCAACCACTTTCGAAACATGTGGGAGGTTGTTTTACCAATCTTCGAGTACTCGCCAATAGGTATTGATTCCATCTATCAGGAATAAGTACAGTTGAGTGAAGTTAGCCCACATCTGGGCTGGTTAGTTTTTGGGTGCGTCACTACTCGCATCGAATTGGTTACGGCTTCCTTTGTAGCGAATCGGCATTCAAATCTCACGTGTCGCGATTATGTCCAATGATGCAAATTGGAAGAAGAATTGTACGTCAACGTGTTTTCACTTCCCTACCAACATAATGTCTTTCTGCTGAAGTCTCTCCCCTTTTCCTTTACCTAAACCACTTCGTTAAAGAACTTAGAAAAGTTACCCGCTAACCCGCTTCCAAGCACCCTGTGTGCTTTCTTTTGGTTATGTTCTAGGAGACCATTAAGATCCTTCTTTTAGGTTAACCTAGGGGGATAATTAGGAGCAGAGGTGAAATAATATTTTTTCCTACAAAATATTTTCTTCATCTCCGATATCTTTTCCTAGCAAAGTAAAGGATATCTGTTTCTAAATTAAAAGTCCTTACGCATTGAAGCACAAGTTTCATTACGAAATATGATGGCATTCGAAGGAGATATAATAGCATGAGAGTATGGATATAACTCTAAAGCTAAACTAACAGTGCATCTAGCACTTCACACGCGCGATGTGGGTCGTACATTACTTTGGTGTTGGAAAGCGTCTTTGATAAAGTCTCATTCGAAACAGAACAGCAATTTGTTGCTTAAAAATTCTAAGGAGTTTCATTAAAGAGACAGAAACAAACTTGTATTGACTTGGACCAAAATCTCTGAAACGGATGGAAACTATTTTGCAGAATTAATTATATTGTTTTAACTAAATTTGAATTTATCTATTTAGGGTACAAAAACGAACGAACTTTCTTGGACATTTGATACCTTTCCCTAACCTCATTAATTTTTACCAACCTACCTTCAGGCAACCCTTTACGGCGTTTTACTCGTTAGCTTCTCTATTTTTTATAATAAGAAAATGTAGCACTTCATTTTCAATGCAGTGTATTGCAAGTGTTATTGCTATTCTTATAACTATTTATCATTGCCACTATTCCACTTTCTTCCAGTTATCCACTCACTTTTCTTCATTTATCATTCGTGATCCTTCTTCTAGTAAATTAAAATGCCCTCATTGAATAAAAAAAATTATATCTGTTCTAAATTGGAAAACAATCTGTTATTTTAGAATTATCCAGTCCACAATCATCTTCCTTCTTACACACTGTCTATCCACCTTTCCGAACCCCAATATACTACCATATATTTGAACCATTTTTTGTACAGTTTTTCTATTATATAGGTCATTTTTCCCAGTTATGGGAATTTCCTGCCAGTTTTTTTCATATTTTCACATACATTTTCCGGCGCAAACCATTTTTTGGCCTCGATTGAAAGGTCGGCGGTCGCAAGTCGATCACTACGCTCCTATCGCCGGGGCTGAGGGGGAATGAGGACATTCGCTGCCAAGTTGCCAACGTCGTAACTCATTCTTTTGCTATGGGATTTTCCCCCTTTGTAAATAAATATCGAGCTACGGTTTTCCGCTATTCCAATGATATAAAAGAGTTTAGCTCAATGCATTAAAGCGAAGGTTCGGGTTGAATTATTAAAATAAAATTATTGGCTTCAGCAGTGAGGAAGTTATATCACCTACTTTCCACGTCGTTTGTGCTATTTGTGTTTGAAAGCACAATTAAGGAAATAAATATACTGTACAAAAGAATTTCAGTGTCAAGAAAATAAAACATAGACTCATGTGTATTTTATTATGCAGTTGAGTGTGCCAAATGCATTCATAGATCTCTTTTGCATTCTTGCCTTCCTTGGTCAAAAATTTAATCACTGCGCGGTGCAAACCTTCTCTAGTGTTGAAAAATTTGTGACTGACGATCTGCGATCAGCTACTGCTTTTTAAATAGACAAGGCAGGAGCGTGCGGCTGCAGGTCCTGACTTGTCATAACATTTCCTAACACCCCCATAAACAGCCATCCCTCTTCCTCTGTTTTGCCCTACTGATTCGCAAAACTTATTCACCGCCCCTCGTAGCATATGAAATTCTATCCTAAAGAAGAGTGCTTGTATTTGCTCAGAGAAGAAGGTGGCTAAAATTAGAAGCACTTTAGACTAAGATCATGAGAAATGCAGAAAAGATTTCCTTAAACCAGCTGGCTGTAGGCAATTAACCAACCCGATCCAAAGATACAGACTAAATTCGTGTGATTTTTTTTTATACAAGACGGTAGGTACCCTGCAGATTGCCACCCCCAAGTTCATTCAGGGTGAGCTTCATATGAAGTCCAGTAGTACGGCGCAAGCCTGAAAGCATTGTGGTGATGCTCATAAGTCATTAACAAGAAACTAAGATGTATTTATTTATTATTGTTGAATTTTATGATTTGATCTCCAATTGTTAAGAACTGTTTATTTCACGGTGTACTAAATATATATTTGTTCAAGACGCAAGGATGTTTGGCTTGGTTATGTTAGGTTCAGCGATTTTGCTACATGACGCCCAAAACTCCTAACTTCCTCGAATTTTTGGCAATTTTCTTTTGGATAAATGAGTTCTTCGATTATTTTATTGGGAGCAGGAGTTATTATCACTTTTGTAATCCTCGTTTTCTGTTCTGTTGCTTTTGGGTGCTTACCATTTCCTAGGCTCTTGGTGGTTATTTGTGTATCACCAAGCTTTTTACACAGGTTTTCTAGTAAAAAACTCATCTGATCATATAAAGAATAGCGAAAACAACACGATTGGGTTAGCTATTCTGTGCATGCTAGAATTGTCTGCTCTGCAAAAATATCGTTTCACCCTGCTTGTGGAGGGATCACTCCAACTTGTGTCGATAAAAAAACTAACCGAAATACGATAAAACCACGATAGTTTTGTTTAGAAATACAAAATGAATATTACAAACGGTTCAAGAACACAAAATCAATAATAACCGGTTCCTTATTGCCAAATCAAGATTTAAACTAAGCCACTGGATTCCTGTTTTGATTTGCTTGAGTGGGAAAATTGGATTAAGATTAGCAAGTTGCCAAGTAGAACTTTGGATTAGAACTGATTAGCTTAGTTTAAGTTTGGTTAGCTTAACTAACTTAATCAAAAGTTCAAGAGGACGATATTTAATTGCCACCACCTGAGAGAGGATGCTTAAAATGGCTTTATTAGGGAAAGATTAGTACAGTGATCCAGTTAACCTAACTTGTTTTCTTAATAAAATGGACATTTTTTTTGTTTAACATTTTCCTTTATATGATATTTTCATTGAAGAAGCTATTCTTGAAATGAGTAATTTATGGTTTGCTATTTTTGGAGTGTAGCAAACTTTAATTAGATTAATTCCTTCTCTGACAAAAACGCCTGATGGACTCAACGATACGTATATAGTTCCTAAACTCGAAAATGAAATCAACGTAGATCACACATAACATTTACGCCACCATAAGGCCAAGAGTAGATCATATGTACAACTTGAATTTGCCTTTTTGAGAAGAATTTTTATTTTTATAAATTTTAAGAAAAACAACTATATCTTTAGCAAATCTAACAACCATAGTTAGATAAGGTTGAAATATGCCCTCTTTAAGTTCAGTTTTAGTAGGATTACCTACCATACGAGATATCTGGCGGTGGGAATAGGCATATATTGCGATTTAGGGCAACAGCCTAGAGAAAGAACTTTACGGAAATAAGTTAGAAGGAGGTTACTTGACTCCCATTAGGAAAGTAATTGAATAGTAGGAAAGAACTTTCGCACAAAGAGCACTTCAATTGAAAACTGTAGATTTCAGGCATTTTCACTTCCACTTATCTCACGCTGGTTAGGGATTTTTTTTATAATTTTATGCCAGAAATGATTCATTTAGTTCTCTTCTATTATTTTAACTAATAAATCAACACTGATTCACTTTTTGAACCTCCCTTTCTTGTTATTCTTCTTTTTACTGGCACTTGAACAATGTAGATATATGCACTTTTAGTACTTTTAGAAGTATCGAAGATGAGCCAATTTTGCGAAATATTGTTGGTAAATTTACAAATAGCAGCAAACAGAGAGATAAATTTTGAAAAACAGCAGGTTTTAATTATACATGACAAGTGGCGCATAGCTGGTTACTAATCGTTCGTTAGTATTAAGTATTTTTGCCTAAAAGTGTTCATATTTGTGCGTTAATGTAAAATGTTCATTCGCATGCATTATTTCTCTATTCCCAGCAACAGTTATTTGTTTTTTTTCTAAATCCTTTGCCTAGGCTTCTTGCGTTATATATCATCACATTTACCCATTAATCATCTTTAAAACCGTATCAAAACTTCATAAGTTGAGAAAAACGAATTTTCCATCCAAAAAAATTGAGATCTAAATAAACAATGAAGCGCATCTTTGAGCTTTTAGTGTCCTCAATTTTAAATTGGAGAGTAATTTCCTGTCGCAGCGAGAAGCTAAGAGCAACGGTAAAATGTTTTGGAAAGGAGCGGATGCGAAATGAAACTAGTGTATTAGTTTTGGTCAGTCATTGTTTTAAGGGAGGAACCAAACTCACGATATGTACAGGTATGCTTCACTCAGTTATTAGATTTACAAAAGTGCGATCTCAAATCAAAAAGATCATGGTTATAGATATCACGAAAAGAGGCGATTGGTTAGGATTGTTTATTAGCACATGTGCAGGTAAAGTCAAAATTCTATTTATTTTTCTAGGACTTGATATGACTGAACTAGTTCGATAAAGAAGTTTACCGTTACTTAAACGTATGTGGCTAAAGAATAGAGTTGAAGGGCGAACCTAGAAGGAATGTTATAGAAAGATTGATCAGAAGGATGAAGAATGAAAAAAGAAAGGAACATGGAGAGCAGGAAATGCCTTGTTTCAAATTTAACCGAAAGAGTTCGTAGCTAAGAAGATATTATTTCGAATTTTTTAATCAAGAACCTTATGTTTATTTTTAAAAGATGGATGTAAACATTATTTATAAATTTCAGCAGCAGAAAGTTTTAAGGTGATAAACGTAAATTCGACCAACGAACGAGATAGTAATGTTATCAAATATAGAGCGATCTCCAAATCTATTTTCATTAAGAAAATTCACTTATTGAAATTGAAATAAATTTCGGGAGTAAAAACAAGTAGAAATAATGCATAGAATTCGTTATAACGTATTTAACGATAATTAGAAAAGGGTTATTCTTTGTGTTAAAGCACAAAGACGCTATTTTGAAAAATGTATCTGATTATATAATATTTAATTACTGCAGAGAGTCTTTAGGATCACCCGATATAAATATTAGTGTAATACTCGTATATGTTATTATTGACTTGTATTCCACTTCAATCAGTTTCATTCTTTAGTTAATAGAACTAATAAATTTAAGACTACTTCAGTTACTTTAACATCACCACTTTATTTTCAAATCTTTTTTTGCAAAACGATTTGTGAAATTGTTTTACTTTAAATAAGAATCTGGGATTTAAATTTAGCTTCGAATGCCGCCCGATTGCTGTGGTAATGGTGGTAAAAAGGTTTGTGACTTGTAGGGAATAGATCAACCGGAAGTTCGTGCATCACTTTGGAATAAATAAATAAATAAGAATAAATTAATCAGATTTAAGCAATTCTAAAATTATCTTTCTGTTTTAAAACCTTTCCCCATTTTATTTCGTTGAAAAGGAAAGAAAAGAAAATAAAAATAATAAAATGAGGATACACCTGATGACTACGTAAGACTAGCAAATCTATTAACTAGGACTAGGCAAGCCTATTACCCTAAATAAATAAGCGAATTTGGTAGGGACAAATAAGTTAGTACTTGGTTAACAAGCTGGTGATAGCTATGCCTAGTCTCTTGTCCCAAATAAGGGAGAAGCGCATTGTGGACTCAAATATTTTGCATATCAATTCAAATTTTTCTAAAGAATATTGCTTAGTTTTGTGGAGTTTTTTAAATTAGTTATATTAGAAAAATGTTAGAGAAAAAATGCTTTACAATAAAATTAATCAAATTTCACTATTTTGTATCTAAAGCGGCACGAACTTTTCGGATGGCCTAAACTGAAACGCATCTGTTTGGAGTTGAGTGTCCTACTTCCTTGTGTACATGCGCACAAATAAGTAATGTATGTAATTAATGAAAATAATAAGAAATTGTCTTCTTTCAAAGAATATAACGCATAATCATGAATGAATTAAGAAAAGTGGAGGAATAGATGAAAGATAGAAAACAGACTGGTGATTAAATTGAATGGAAGCATGTGAAGGTTACTAGAACTGATTTCTAGGGTCTTAGGAATTAAAAATTCATTGGAAACTCCTTTTAAATCCAACTACTAGAATATGAGTTAATTAATATGAAACGAAATGTAAAAGTGTAATTTATATAAAGGAAAATGTAAGATAGTAAAGAGAAATTAAACACTATATGAATAAAAAAATAGTAAGATAATCAGTAGAACAACAATAGAAATAGCAAAATTAAACTTGGATATTTAGGCACGACGAAATATGTACATATATTGCTAATATCTCGAACACAGGTTGGTAAACAAGGAATATTGATACACAAAGGCACGATATTAATCCCATCTGTAGATGGATAATGGAGCTTCTATCGCCCAATCTACTGCTTTGTATCCTCGCGCGTATATCATGAATATATATATAGATATTTCTGTTTGTCAAAGTAAATATGGAGTCTCCTCTACGAATTTATAAAGCCAGTAAAAACAAGTAGAGTCAATCCAGCTACATTGGGAAGGATATAAGCCACGTGAGAGAAATTTAAAATGGTTATGAAGGCTTTGGAGCAAATTACAAATAATTTGCAAATGCTCGTTTGTAGAATAACACTTTCGGGTCGCTTAGCTGCCGAAATCGCAATATATTTATAAGCCGCCAATCTATACGGATCAATTAGCGACGAAAGATGGATGCGGTAAGAAAGGGGAAAATATGAGTACGATATCAATTAATGTCAAATATTCAGTCTGAAACTGATATTTTTGAACATGAATACTTTTTTTAATTGATTACTAAGAATTGTCATAGTAGGCCGTAATCGATAATCCTTATTTTTAGAACGGGACATTTCACTTTGTACATTCCATCAATTTACTCGAAACAAAGGTTTTTAAGGATTTCCTCTACACAATTAATCATTCATCTACCTTTCATACATGCAGTTATTTACATGAAAACAACACGGTGAGTTATTCTTACGAAATATTCGCAGATATTCCTCGTTGCCGACATATAGTATCTAGTCTCGCTACAAGCCAGATCAGTCTGTTGGGGCTCCCTACTATTGTCTCATTGCTTTTAGCGCCATAAGAACTTTCTTTTTGACTCCCTATAATTACTTAATACTCGTGATTTAAATTCGCCCGTAGACAGTGTCATTGATCAATATCCTCTGCTGTTTGCCCCGCAGCCATTTCTGAATTTCCCCCAACGCTTTTCACGCGATGTTGAGATCTCCCTTTTGAAACATTGATCCAATAAGGGGAGACTTCGGCCATCTATATTCCAAAGTCTATATAGAGTGTCTATACGGCTATAACTCCAAAACAATCACATGATATTTGGTAAAAGTACTTGAGCAAAACACAATGAACGAACAGATGACACAGAACTAAGGGAAAGTAGGTAATAAAATATGTAATTTAAAAAAGAATATATCACTAAGTTATTTATTTACCGCTTAAGGGGATGGAGACAGAAGATTTGGAAGATAAAATAAAAGATGACGGAAGATTTGAAGAGGATTAAGGTTAAGAACAAGAAAAGAAAAATTAAATACTTAACAGCGAGTAACTGAAGAAGCAAACTTACCAAATAAGTAAAGAAGGATTCAGAAGAGAAGATCTGACATATCAAGTTTCATGAAATTAGAACCAGGAAGAGAATTTCCTACTTATCATTCGTTCAGGCTCCAATTTATCTATCAAATCAAATCTATCTTACCAGTATACTCCACGAAATTATATATACATAAAATTTTAAACATATAAATACGAAATAAATATAGTTGTAAATAAGCATATTGGAAAACATCTGTAATTTATAAAAAATAAGAACTCACAAAAAATATTTTATCTGAAATAGGAACACTTTTTTCACTTATCTAAAGAATGACACTTTACCCATGTGGCAGGAGAAAACAAATACTCCCATCTCCCGTCTCATTTTTCCCAACTCAACTTCTTTCTTTCTGTGAGTGATCCTCCATATAGCAGGATCCCGATAAAAATACTAAGGAGAACTAGAATAAGACTCCGAAATTGCTTTAGGCTCTCTATTTTTTCTTCATTTTGGCGAAATTTACAAGTAATTAACTGGGTTCAATCATCGAAAATTTGCTTGTCAATAGCACGAGAATGATATGAAGATTTTAGTGTTGTCCGTTGGGCATTCTGCTTCTGACAATCCGTTCGGCACTGTTTGAAGGTTGTTTTATCTCCACTATTTTACCTCATTTACCCTTGGTATTTAAGTCATTTCCAACGTATATGCTTATGTTTTTCACCTATTTTGAAAATTTTGAACTATTATCTATGGGACGGATACAGAAGTCCTTTTTTCAAAAATTTCTTGAAAATAGATTCTTTGTGAAAGTGGCAAAGTTAGAGAAATACTCAAAATTTCCACAAGGAACATAACTACCAAAGCCTTAGTAGTGGTAGTAGGGGTTGAAGAAGGCTGAGACAGCTCTCCAGAACATGTCCTCGTTTGACATCTGGTACAGGTGATAAAATACAAATATAAGGAGATACCGGTAATTCTGATATTACTTAAATATATTTATTAATACTTTATGAATATTGAGGACAAGGTGACCTCTCTTCTTCCCTCACAGCAGGTATACCTTCGTGTATTTTCTGTAATTAGTAACCCTTTGGTTAAGAAGTTAATAGTGTAGTAAGATGAAGCCTTGGTTTTTATGGGTTCATGGTTGTCATCATTTCGACCTTTGTTTTCCTTGACACGTTTGTAAGGAGCATTTAAAACCTCAGAGATAAACAAAGGTTAACTTATCTGAGCAAATTACTCGAGAAACAATTCTACTTTAGATTCGAGTCTCTCCAAAAGATAATTTGTGTATCTAAATTATCATCTTAGGTCAATAATGGGGCCAAAGTTAGGATATCGTCAGCTCGAGAGAAAAGCCTTCGACTAAACCTTGCCCTTTTGCTAAATGCTACAATGAAGAGAACTGGAATAGTGAAAATGTGATTGGGAAAACTTCCATAGGAGACTTAAATAACCTTAAATCTCGAGGTAGGGAGAGTGTCTAATAACTTTCAAGGACATAATAACAAGGAAAAACAGACACGCAAACAAATGAATCTCAACACCCATGAGGGAGAAGAAAGAAGAAAGAATTGTAGTTGAAGCAGGAGTTACATGCAGTAGCATTAAAAAGAGGAGTTGCAGAATGACATACTGAAATAGAATGAATTGTAGAAAGGAAGGGCATAAATAATAAGCGGAGCGGGAGAAGAAAACGGGGACCCTGCTGAAGAATGATTTGATCTAATGTTCTTTCTACGTTGTGGAATTGGGGGAGGAGTTAGGAGAGGTATGAGCTTTTCATTTTTAGAGCTGAAAAAGAATTCAATCTAAAAGATATTGATATTGCTGTGATCATTGCAGGAGGTGGAAAAAAGAAAATAGAAAATTAAAAGACTAGTGAAAAAAAGAGCAAGGGTGGCTTCTCTAGGTAGTTCGTTAACTCACATAACTCGGGTATGGAAGGTCTTGAGGATGTATCTCAAAACTTTTCGGATTAATTTTTACTAACGTCCAAATTTCAACAAAGGCATTGAGGAGAATTAATCAACAGAGGTATTTGTTCATTCTAGGTTGTTTCGTTTCTACATGGATAAAAAATAAATAAGCGTTGAGGTGAGAGGGCTTATGCCTTTATTCCTATGATTATCCTAAGATATTATCTACGTTTGAGAAAATGTTACAATATTTAAAGTTTGCATAATTTATAATTGTACTCCATTATATACTATTCTTATAATATTTCGAGTAAAGAAACAAAATTCCAATAACCATTTGGTTTATAGATTAGAAACAACAAAATTAAATATAAAATAGTTAAAAGGCGCAAGATAGAAGTTCTGATTTTGTTTGGCAACCTCTTTTCTATGGCGTTCGACGATCCCCAAAAGGAATGAATATTGCTGTTCGTTCCTGGCTGTATCCTCGAATTCATTATCAGAGCAACGCCCGTTTCTGAAGGGTAGCTGAGTTCCCAGAATGTCACAATTTGACATATTTTGAAATAAATAAATTACTTTTCGGGCTTTCATATTTGCAATCTGAAAAAGAAAAGACGAGTCGTACAACCTATAATAATATGAAAATTAACAAACCAAAATTGCAAAAGTAGGCGTCTATATATAATTAAATTTGTCTAAAACTTGGCATACCATTTAGGTAAAGAAAGGGACACGAAAACAAACAGTTGGGAAAAATGAAATACGTGAAAAGCAGTAGTCGATATAGATACACAGGGTGTTCCTAGAGTTGGAACACAGGCAAAATGCATATTTCCAATAAAAAATTTAACTATAATTTATTTAATTGAAATATTACTAAATGACATCTCCAATGTGATTTCTACCACCATAGGTGATGCAAAGCTCGATGAGCTTTGCATCAATTTGAGCACATTCATTTATGATGCGTTGTTCTCTCACGTGGCTCGTATTGTTAATTTTCATGGAGAAAACAAATAAACCAAAGGAAAAGTAAAACTATCTAAATATACCGAAATCAGGTATATAATATTTTCAACAATAAATTTGGGACTGTATGAATCATTTTAACAATTTATGGTAATTTATTAGTCCAAAAATTTTTTTGTGTAGCTATTATTACTTGAGGAAACTTGGATCCTTTAGACTCCCCAAAGAGGGGTTCAAAATTGCTTCTAATTAGATTTGCTCTTTGTTATATTTCTTTCCCTGGAAGATCTGCCTCCATCCTCCACCATTTCCCACCGAATCTAACACACAAGTCATTTGCTAATTATTTTCTGTCTCTACCTTTTGTATTATCGGGATCGTTCAATTAATTTTCTCAGCTCTCCTTCTAAACCCTCATCTGACCGTATTGACAAGGGTTCCGTACTTGAATTACACCAGTTTTCTTTTCGTGACCAACAATGAATAAATAATCGGAAATACTGGGCAAATGTGGGGGCAGGACTTGGGTAAACTTAAGGAGAATCTGGAATTACTTAAAAAAAGCCAAATTAATGTAATAATTAACTTTATAATATCTTATTGGAAAAGAATCAAATCTGAAAGTGCCTGAAATTAATACCGTTTGGTAACTTACCCTGCAATGTACGCATACGGTTAATATAACAATGAGTTGCCACCTTCACGCTGCCTTTGGCACGCCATTGGAACGCTCTTCATCCACCTCAACCAAGGGAGTGCATGCGATAGGGGCTGTTAAATTGGTCTATTGGGTATAGTTACTTGCTTGGCGTCGATGAAGAGCGGCTTCCCGGCGCGTCCGATGAGGAGGCAACGTGGCTACTCATTGCTAGACTTGTCGCATTAATATCGTTTGAAAATCATGTATGAAAGAACTTTCTCCATTAATATCGTTTGGAACTCATGGATAAAAGATCTTTCTCTATTAATATCGTTTGAAAATCAAGTATAAAAGAGCTTTCTCTATTAATATCGTTTGAAAATCATGTATAAAAGAGCTTTCTCTATTAATATAGTTTGAAAATCATGTATAAAAGTGCTTACTCTATTAATATCGTTTGAAAATCATGTATAAAAGAGCTTTCTCTATTAATATCGTTTGTAAATCATGTATAAAAGAGTTTTCTCTATTACCATCAATAAATTATACTACTAACGGTTCGCTTTCTCTCCCGAAATACTGTCTTAGAAGGTGGGGAAATAATATTATTCTATGGGAATTCCTCCACATTATATATAAATTAATATATATATATATATATATATATATATATATATATATATATATATATATATATATATTATATATATAAATAAATATATATATACATATATATATATATATATATATATATATATATATATATATATATATATATATATATATATATATATATATGTATAACTGAATCACGAAAATAAGGAACGTGAGAAATTTATGAATAACGTTACAGTCACGAGGAAGATGAAACAACGGAGAACTGCGAGGCCTTTCGACTAATGGTCCTTTACTAAGCAGACTAAAAGACAGGAAAAAAGAGAAAGATATTTATACACCTGATTAATGAAAATATGGGATATAAAGATTAAAAGGATGGGATTAGTAGATACCTGGAAAAATCCTATTAACGAGATGAGCCGTCAGGGTAAAAAAAAAAAAAAGTTTACGGGTTACAAAAGAAAGGGCGGGGGGCAATGTTTAGGAATCACATATGCAATATGAAAACAAAAAAAGTTTACACATGATAACAAGAAAATATGACAAAAGAAAAATATGAGGAAAGGTTTTTTTATAAAAAAGCTAAAATAACTTCTAGGTGGTAATCATTAATTTAGAAATTTTATCTTTAAAATCATTCTTAAACATTCTTTTGATACAAGGGTCCAAAAAATACATTCCAGGGCTGAGATTAAAATTTGAAGTCAGTTGTATAAATGCCGATTCTAAAAGATTTCGTGAAAAAAAGTCATTTGATTTGGCAGGAGAGTTCTGTGATTGCCAAATCAAATGACTTTTTTCAACGCTCGAATAGTAGTGCTGCCACTGCACCTCTTTCCACTCAAATCGAAACAAAAAATCGACAAAAATAATGTGTTGCATATATTATGCACACATTTTTAACTTGACCAAGCCTGACACCTTCGCACAAGAACTGAACACTATGCTCGTGAATAACGGCATGGAAAACAATCTGGTTCTCGAAAACCCTCCGTCAAACGAAGTTCTTCGAGCGAATCTCCAAACACAGACCGAGAAGAGCGGCCAAAAAACTCCAGACACGAGTACCGCCCTTTCACGAGATCTTCTAGTGCAAGCTATGCTTGCCGGCAGAAGGCGCAAACGGACTCACACACACACCCAACCACCCCCTACAAGCACAAATCGAGCGTAAGAAAGTTGCTGCAGTGACGCCTAAGAAGGTGGGGCATTTGCGCCGCCCCCCAAAGGCCTCGCAGTCACGTCGACCGAGCAGATCCTCGTCTTCGAAGAATCGGGCTCCCAGGTACATGTACTACTCGAGGATGTTAAACCACAGAGTATATGCTGCCGAAAGAAACAAGTTTGCAGACGACGCAGGCCCAGAAGATATTGTCGATGACCTTAGAACCGGAGAATACAAATGGGACTTCGAGGCTGACATACCTGAGGATCTGGTAAAGCAGGCTCTCTTCCGCGACCTTGTCCAATTCTTAACCGACACTTATGTTGTTCTCACGGACGCAGAGTTCGTTCCGTAAGAAGAGATCCGGCAAGGGAAAGACTCTTCCGTCTATCTCCCAAGGAGCAAAAGTGGAACTAGAATAAAACACTCCTCGCCATAACATCTACGCTACATTGCGAGCGTAGTATCAAAAGCTAGCCGAAAAATTGAAGAAGACCTCACTCAAACGGAAACATCAACCCTAACATGTAACACTCTCACCGATTATAACAACCCAATTTACGACAAATTTTCACCGAAATTTGTTTGACCTACCGTAGTAACGAGTTTTACTAGTTACTACAAAGGCTTGAATGCCAACCAATTTCTACCCCCCAAACAAAATAACACGAGATTATCATTGCCAGAGCTACCATTTAACCAGAGATCTATTCATCCTTGCTCTCGCTTACTACCTTTACTATACTGTCTACTTTTGCCCTAGATACCCTTCCGCCAGGGAAAAATACCCCTTCAAACTTATACTAAACTTACCTTTACTATCTTTTTCCAAACCCTTTCACCACTATACTCTCTTACTTTTGCTCTACTAATTTATACTTCATAACTTGTTATGGCCAATGTTTAATGTCTTACAACTGTAGAAGCTAAACACTTGTTCGTCCGTCAAATGTGAAATATAACAAGGTTTGGGCGCCGTACTTATGAGGCCTATTTTGATGTTCCTCTTGGTGAGCAAAAAGTGTTCTCCACAGACGGTCATAATTGTGAGGAAACCAAACAAGTTTACCTTTTGTGGTCTCCATAGTTTAACGAGAGCCAAAAGACCACATAACATATTGCTCTTTTTAAATGGTCAACACTAGAGGTGTTGGCAAGAAAAACCGGAATAATATCTCATATTCCATTATTCTCTCTTTAATTCGACCTACTTTGCATTCTGAGAATGCTCTAGTTCCAGCTTTTAAAGATTATGCCTCATTTGCGAATGAAAGCAGTTATTCTGATCAGGAGTCTCAAGACATGGTCTCAGAATCGGAAGACTCCTCAGCTAATGCGCAAGGGTCATCAGTTAATCAGTATTTTACTAAGGCAGAACTGAATGACTTAGCACGTGATTTGCCACACTCCATAAAGCGACGGAGCTAATGAATTTGTTTACTGCCATGATATCCCAGGTGTTCTAGCACAGTTTGGTATTGCCTTGTATAACTCTACAGTTCCAGTTGAAAACTCGGTGCATTTGCGAGAAACTCATTGACCATTTTTGTTTTTTAGTTCGGTTTTGAACTATGTAGATTTTAAGTTTATTCTAAGTATTCTTTTTAAGTTAGAAAAAAAATGATGAAGTTCAGAAATAAATATGATCATCGAATGTTTTTATTTATAAAATAAATAAATACAAATGGTGAAGTTCAGAAAATTTATTAGAAAACTAAAATTATTCGAAAAGATTTTAAGGAAAAAAAAAGAATCATGAGGATTGTTTTTTCCGTATTTAAAAGGAACCTTTTTTGACTTTAGGCCTAGTAAATAATCATCCATTTTAAAAATAAATAAATTAAGATTAAATTTTGGGGAGATAAGTAATGGAAACATTTTAAAAATGACCAGGCAATGGCAGCGTTACTCCCATCTACAGGGGGAGCTTGCGCTTCGCTACTAAGATTGAAATTTAAAATCTAAAAAAAAGCAGCCATGGTTAAATTTTTATAAATTTCTGAACTTCGTCAATTATAATAATTTTAAAAAGGAACTCTAAACTAAATTTCCTCATTTCCAAATATCACGTTGCTAAAATATAGTCATAGATGTAGATGTTATATAAAAATAAATTTTCTGAAATTCACCATTTGTAATTCTTTGTGTTTTAAAAAATTTAAAAAAATTGGATACTTATATTTATTTCTGAACTTCACCATTTTGTTTTTTGATATTATAAAAGAAATAACTTTGCTAAAAATATCTAAGAAAAAATTTGTTTTTTTAATTTTTCACCCATCTTTAAAAATCCCGTTATACAATTATAGAGTTAGTGATGATTAGACCAATAGGCCGTTGCTAAAGCCGGATAAGACGTCCACAGAAAGAAGGTCTGCCTGCGAAGCGCAAACTCTTTTAAAGAGTAGTGGCGAAGCTACTCCTTTTGTTTTACATACTATGTTTGTATTATAATTCGAAGGTGATAAGTACAAAAATTAGAGTGAATTGATGTGCGCAGCCAACATTTACGATGATGTACATTGTTTTTAGGTCTGGTTCAATTCATTTTTGAATGATGGAAACCACATTTGTTATGATATCTTGACCTATATTGCTCCATTTTTGTTCAATCAAGCACACGCAATGCTCATAATTGGATGGATTCTGTTATTTACCACCAGTTTAATTATCTCCAGAAAATTCGCTATTGGGTTCAAATCTGACGGATTTAATAGTTTATTAGTTCGATGTTTTCTTCAGCCATGAACTTTGTTATTTCTTTTGCAATAAAGTGCGCTATCATGATAACAAATACATATCACACTCCCAAATAGGTCCTAAATAATTAAGATAAGGTGCTGATGAAGCACGTTTTATTGCTATTTCAGTGTTCCAGGTCCCTTAGATGTAAAGCATATCCAAGATAAAGTGTGTCCAGATGCTTCACCATGGTCAGGTCAAAAGACTCATAAAACCGCTCCCCTTAGTTTTTCCCAATCACGAGCAAGAGGCGATAGTAGCGTTTATTTGAAGCTTTGGGATTGCCAGAAGACTTATTAACACCAACGTAACCGGTCTTTTTAAAGTCATTAACGTTCTTAAGAGGATTGTAATACCCTTAGCAACTCTCTCCTTTCATTTCAGGCTACTTTGCTGCATTGCAACAATGGTTGCACACATTTTTAAATTTGAAAAAGATTCAAACATTTATTTTAACAAAAAGATATTACGAATTAAATTATAATTACACAAGATTTCTGGAATTAAAAAAAATACCATTTATATTTACCAAAAATTATTACGAAATAGATTGTAATTGCACAACATGAATCATTTTACCATAATTGTCATTATTTTACCCTTTAGATCGAATAGCACAGATCCAGGGAGTGAAACTTACCTCCTACAGGATCAGATCGTGATTTGGGATTCAGCGAAGGAATGCAGCTTTTTCTTATTATTTTTGAGGTGTTGACCATTTTATTAACCAGCAATAAATTAAGTATAAAAAACAAAAGAAAACCAACCAAAATTCAAACTTTTCAATAAGAATGACATGGTTACGCTGCCTGCCATGACTGCCTTTTCGACTTCTTGCGAAAAGTGTCTGAAGTCAAAATTTCTGACTGCGAATTCGACCCTTTTTTGGAAGAAGTAATCGTAGAAGAGATTTTTAAGAGCTTGAATTGATCCTCACCATGAAATTATAGGACCATCATCCTAGGTTAGTTACCTATCCACTAGTTGGGCAAGCCAGCCAACTTAATGCCACCCCAAAGCCCAGATAAATAGGGAGGATTGGAGTCAGGGAGGGCATCCGTCCGTAAAATCTCAGCCAAACCTTAATGGATGAGTCTTATACCGAATGCACTAAACCGAAATCCATGGAAACGACTTATCAAGAACGGCGACCCCGGGCAGGAGAAAGCCGAGAAGAAGAAGAAAAATAATTTAAATATTAGAATGATTATTCATATCACTTAGATTTAAAAAACAAATAAAAAAGTAAAAATATATATTAATCGCCAAACATTTGACTAGGACTCTATATCAAATAATATTAAATGGTGTTGTGGATCTTTTGATATGAATTTTACTTTTATAAATATTCAGTAAGTTAGCAGTATTTTGCTGCAATAAATAATCTGTTCCTACGTCGCACTTAGGAAAGCGATACCCCCTCTTCTATATCGATTTTATAAACGACGGATACATGAGCTGGGTAGTTTCGGCAAATTTGAGGAAAAACTTATTCAGTGATGTGCGCGCCATTGAGAAAGGCGGCAAGATATATACGTTGCTTGAAGAATGCTCCTGTTTATTAAATTGTTTACACTCGCATTAAAATAATAAGGGACATTAAGAAGATATTAAGAGAAGTTGAAACTAATTCATCTTCTCGAGTTAAGATTGACTAAACTAAACATAGTATCAAGTGAATTCTGGTCGGCTATTTTAATTCAATTACATTAATCGAACTAATCCAGCCAAATTCCTTCAACGTTAATCAAAATTAAACAAAGCAAAAGTAGCGCGAATGGATTTTAGTTAAATAAAATAATTTAAGCCAACAAAAGCCAAGCTTTGCGTGGGCTTTCCGCCTCAGAATCCTTTTATTCTTCATGATATTAATTTTTTTTTATTTATTGTTAATAACTTACCGGATGTTTTTTTACTTCCTCTTTTCTAATTTTCTAAATCAAAAGAAACTAAGCAATATCTCAAACAAAACTTGCCTATTATAAAAGTTATTAAATTTGGCAAAATTTGGCAAATTGGAGTAAGAAAATCTTCTATCAAAGTATATACTTTCTTTAGCTTAAGACTTCATTAATGACTCATTATAACCTAAGACGACCTGTTTCCCTCAAATTATCTTTATTATTTCTTCCTCCTTCTTAATGCAGGTTTAATTTAACTCCAAAATTTCCCTTTAATTAAGGTGAAAACAAAATTAGGTCCCAAGCGCGTAATATTTCTCGCAAATTACTCTTATTTTCCTAGTGGAAAAACTTTCGTAATTATAATAATCCCACTGAATAGGAGATTAAATCTCATACGTTAAAACAAACATAGCTCTAAATTGTAGTTCTTGCTAAAGTAAAGTCAATCCTGACACATTTCATTCTTATGAAATCCGTTTAAAATCCTTTAATTATTCCTATGGAATTTTTGTGCGCATATCTAACCTCTTTCAATCCGTTAATCTCTAACTATGATCATAGGGCTGCTTCTATTTGTATATTAGAGAAGCTAACTTTAACACAAACACTCATTAGTTTATATTTTCTAAATCGACACTGATCTTTTGCTACATTAAATACCCTAGATAGTATTATTTATTTAATACAAGAATCCTAAGTTCATGTTTACAGGAAAACCCAGTGAGATTTCGGCAAATCTTTCGCCGGAAAATCGCTAAACTCATATAGTTTGCCGTTTTCAAAAACGGTATTATTATATGGTTTTGTAAGAAACACCTTATTTATCGATGAAAAGAAATAAAAAAACGAAATTAAAAGTTTCGCTTTTACGATGTTAATGATGCGTTATTAATTTCAGTGAAACAAAAGTAAGCCATTAAAAATATACCTGTTAATAAAATAAATGTGAATTTGTCGGAAAATGTCTAGATTACCGCATCCACTGCTATTTTTGGATTCATGTTATTTTAATTCCGGCAGTTTAACAACCCTCGCTAACTTGCTATTTCTTTAAAAAGCTTGGCTTCTATCGTTAATCCAAATGGACCTCATGTGGGTGCTAGATCCAGTCGACCACATCACTCCAGGTCATTCACTATGCGAATAAAACGAAAGATTTCTGATGGCACCATGAGCAGAAAATTCTTTAGGACAACTTTTAAGAAAAAATGACATTTGTCGGACAATTAATTTAATCTAAACTAATCGATTTTTTTTTCAAATTGCTTATGACTATTTTTCAACCTTCATCAAATATCCACTCTTTAAAATTCGATACTATTTCAAATCATATTCAGTAGCATTGTCCATTTATTAGAAGGCTGGATATCAAGACATTCTAGATATGCCTATACGTTTATGATTTATTTTTCTATGACCTATCGTAACCTAAGAAATTTTATTTTCCTCTGCATTCCCTTATCATAAAGGAAGGCCTAGCAAATTTTATGAATCACATCAAATACGGCCGAAAATATTATATATCTGTACTTATACGACTATAGGGTGAGGAATGTACACGATGGTTGATTCCGTGATGGCCAACCATATGCCAGGGATTTGAATATCATAAAAAAGTCAATATGATTACACGGATTCAGTAAACCTTCACCGTAGTTAGACGTCAACGGAAATGCTTTTGGATTAAAGAAAGTAAACGATAAAACCCTGTCGGTGGTCATTTTTTACACTGGATGTCTCTCCCGCTTTAATGTTTTGTAGGGAGATAATGCAAATTTGATTACAAACCAAACACACGATCAACAGAAGATCAAAGGAAAGAGGGCAGACGATACTAAAGCCAACACTCGAAAAACCTTCAGATTTGGAATGATTTCTTTATCTTCAACTACTTTACCGCTTCTCCCGACTTTCTCCAAAGTTATTTCGATCTTAGGCGGTCAGTTTCTTTTTCCATGGCAGGACACATGGCGCTACAATTCATTTTGCGTCGACAGGAAGCTCCGCTGTCTTAAGACGATCGATTTGCGGCAAAGCTTCGACTAATTAGTTTTGTGCTTTTCCCTCTCATCTTCTGTCATCGATGCTTCTCTTAAACTGACGACCATTCTACTATAAAGTTTCAACTTCCTAATCTACTGATGTCCATATTCTGAAGGCGTTAATGCCTATATATTTTGACGACTTTTCCTCGCGAAAGTTTAAAACCGTTAATCTTCTGGCATATACAATCCTCATTAGGGTTTTTCTCCATTTTCTAGTGCAAAGAATTAACGCTAACTCCCTCATCGCCAGTAATAACGTTATGTTAACGATTTTCTTTCTAAGGTAATGGCGGCACATCATATAGTTTATTATCGATGACGATTTTGATCCATTCCTCCTCAATGCAACAGTTATGTTTTACTCTCGACAACTAGTTTTATTTACTGCAATCTCGATCATTTACCTTCTGTATTGCTTCTTCCTTTATCTAATTTTATATTGATTTCAACTTTTTCTCGTAGATAGAGGCTAATAATACTTCCTTATTTCTTTTGGAATTATAGATTCCCTTGTTTTAATTTTTGGAAGAACAAAGGATGCGACTCTCTTGCCTCATGCTTAACATTTACCAAACACTATATCATCCTCCTCTCAGCTACGCCTATTCGCACTGGTGATATACGGTGCAGTATGCATTAAAAATACATTAAGAAAGATAGAGGGGTAAACTGGAAATAATTTTTATCTCCCCTATATTAACTCATTTGAGAACCTAGCGTTGATTGTATTGCTTGTTAAATCTAAGGCTTCATTGTAAACATCTTGTGTTAGGTGTTTGTTTATCTTTAAACCAAGAGTAGGGATCAAGAATATCTACTGCAGTTGATTATATCGGTTTGTTCATATAACATACAGACTTTTAATTGTTGCCTCACCTATCTTGTTCCATTATATACCATGTTATCCTGCCTTTCTAGAAACCATTTTGGATATTTTATATATTCGTAATCATATAAAATTATTTCCTCCCAAATTACGAATCTACATACTCTATCTCAAATCTAAAACACTTTCCTATACCATAATTATTTTTGCCATCATGTAATTATAAGTAATCATGAAAATTCCAGATCCATCAAATATTACAACAGCATATAGCTATTATAGTTGGTTTGATACTACTAATATAGTTGTTTTGATACTACCGGAGGTACTCTGGCCCGGAGGGCATACCGCTTCTAAAGGTACCTAGTGTACTAGTCTATACGGGGCCCCCCGATTTACTAGGTAGGGTTGAATGACTTCAAGCCAAGTAAAGGAGTCTATCATTAGCTGATGGATGTTGGTATTTTGGCGTGGGAATGAAAGAGAAACAATAAGAAAAAATTAAAAGATATTTTTCTCGGCTTTTTTCATTATAATACTGTTTATTAGAAAAACATCAGTGAAAATTCATACATTTCTATCTATTTTCTTAGGAACTTTCTATCAATAATGAAATCGAATAACTAATATAGTCTACAGAACACTCTTAACACACCGCCAATTTTGAACTCTAGGTAGCGATAAATGAGTATTTCTTTTAATGTTTTTCGAACGCTATATCCTTGGCATTGATTGAAGATGACCAAATACTAAAACATCATTATATAGTTTCTATTAGTAGTTTTCAAACCATAAAGTGAATATTGCTACTATGATATAATTAGAATAAAACTATCTTCGCATCAATAATAATTAATAATTGTGCGTCTAATAATAATAACAAGAGTTTATACAATGCTATTTAGTTTACGTTGCTTCTTAAAAAGATGTCTAGAATTATATATCATTCACATCGCACCGATTTCCAAAATATAATCAAACATGATTAGTTTTCAAAATTATTGATAGGGAGGGAAGGATAAATTAATATCTATCTGCTCTGGTAAATAGTTGGAAATGTATTCAAACTGAAACCAAAAAAACCCTCTAGCTTGAAAAGAATTTATAACTACGCGTTTGCTTTTTATCTTGAAATGGTCAAGGTAATTCTTTATTTAGGCAACAAGTTTCGGACTAATGATGTAAGCCAGGCATTTCCGAAACATGATTTCTAAGTAAAGAATTATGGATTACACTATATTTTCTACGTATCTATTCAATAACTTTTAGGGGGATTTGAATAATAATTCATCTTAGTTTGGTTATGACTTATGTTTTTTTTAGCAAAGTTATTTCTAATAAGTTCAGAAATAAATAAGTATCGAAATTTGGTGAAATTTTAAAATCCAAAGAATTGCAAATGGTGAAGTTCAGAAAATTTATTTTTATATATCTTTTTCTATAACTATATTTTAGCAACGTGATATTTTGAAAGGGGGGAGATTTAGTTTAGATTTCTTTCCTTTTTAAAATTATTATAATTGGCGAAGTTCAGAAAATTTATAAAAATTTAACCATGGCTGCTTTTTTTTAAGATTTTAAATTTAAATCTTACTAGAGAAGCGCAAGCTTCCCCAGTAGGGGAAAGTGGCGTTGCCATTGCCTGGTCGTTTAAAAAAAGTTTGTATGTACAAATTGAGCAAGAGCAAATTTGGAGATATAGCTAACGTTATGGACAAAAGTATTGACATTAATTTATCGTAAGAGTATTTTCTAAATTTGTATTTTTTAACCCCCCCCCCCTCTTTTATATGCATATTTAATTAATGTATACACCTTCATCAACTCTAATTATTAAAAGCGACATTTGATACGATCGCTGTAATATATGTACCTGGTATTTCCGAAATCCAACGATTACATTTTCACTCCCAGATCCACGGCAAGAATTCCTACCTACCCTTAGATTAGGCGCATTGGGGATTTGCATATACAGTATATCTCTACTAACTTCATTTATATTTTTCTATTCTATTTCATTTACCCATTATAGTTTTATTTTATCAATTAGTTTTTATTATTTAATTAATATTTTAGTCAATTTTGCTTCCTGGATTTCAAGTTAACAAGATGTTCTTCGCTTTTTGAGATTTTCTATTCACTTGTAATCTTGCAAATCCTTGAAATCATGGGAGAGTTTAGATTCCAATCGTAATTCTGCTTCTCTCAGCCAATAACTAAACTTTTCACAATCTAATGCGTTTGCAGCTAGGATTTACAATGGACTATCCTGTGATTTCGACTGCTTTGGTCCACGCGTAATAATATTTTCCTGTGCACAATAACATCGAAACAAATCAATGGTGAGCAATTATTGCTGGGTTCGTACCAAACAATTTCTTTCAGTTTACTAGTTCTAACACGCTTTTCTACCTACTTAAATCTTAGTTATTCCTTTTGATCTTTCCTCTTTGTCAAACTACAGGGTGTCCTTAATGTCTGAAACGTAAAAATGGTCTCCTCTTCTTTCAGACCTTACTTAGCCCATTAATTTTCTTTTCTGACGTACTAACTAAATCAGAAGGTGAATTGAATGAAAATAAAAGATATCAGACACCTGAGGAAACAGCGCATCATAAATAGAGAGGCTAAAATTGACGGAAATTTGAAGTTAATGCATCGAGTTAACGTGTTACTCTCGCAAAGTGCATAGACGTTTTAATCACAAATGATGGATATCACATTAAAGACGTTATTATTAATATTTATTATTAATATTTAAATTCTATAAAATGGAGTTAATTTTTTGAAAAGATGCATTATGCATATGTATCTAAACTTTAGTGACACCCAAGTGACTTTAATTTTAAATTACCTCTCGTAACGAAATCCTGCCGAACTTTTTAAATCTCTATTACTAGAGTAACCTTATTAGATAAATGTGTATGGGACCCCTTAGGCAGGATGGCCCTACTTGCGGGCTTAGCAAGCGCATCAAGAGACAAAATTCATACCAAGCGCATTTGTGCATCACGAATCAGGTTTTCCTTTCTCTCGTATGATTTCGGCGGTTAAAGATCACGCCACACTTCGACCTGCGCACAGTCTTTCAAAAACTTTATCTATTCATGGGGTTTCTCGCCCACAAGACTCACCAAAGACACACAAAATGAGGAGAAATAACGATCTTTGTCAGACAATCTCAAAATAGCTCAAAACGACGTCAGACGATCTTAGTTAGCTTTACCGCCCTCCCTTTCACTGAGAGTTGCGAGGCTTCTCCAACCTTTCCGCTAAGTTCGTTCCTTTTTGGTGTGATGATATTCAGAACCTCAAAGAATCTTGGACCCATTCGAGCAATTAAGTAGCTCTATTCGCAAGGTTAAATCATTTGACTTAACTCCTCATCTTATGCATTGTCTCATGATTTCGATGTCAAAGTAACTTGCAATAAACTCGATTCTGCAAGGTCATTAAATTTGCTTAACAAGAGGTCGAGTCAGCCTTTGCAAAATGACTCCCGCGAGTCGTTCGACAACTCCCTAACTTGTTTCCTTTTCTTACTTTAGACAAAACAACCAATCTCTAAACATATATGATATTTTTGCTTGTTTGGTCTCTTCTTTGTCCATGTGAGTGATTTAAACTCCTATGTTTAAGTTTCTGCGATATTTTATAAACTTATTTACTTTTCCTTCCCACAATTTAGAATTACAGATGTTTGCTTTTTCAATTTACGCTCTACTCTATTTCTATTTAATGACTTTTCCCTTCAGATTTCCATCTATTTTCACTAACTCTAAATCAAATAATTTAAAAGTTATGATTTATAGCATGTTTTTCTTCTTTTTTTCAAAAATAAAGGTATAACTTTGACTATTTAGCATCCTACCCGTCATTTTGAAAATAAATGCAAAGGAGAAACCCAAAGTTGTGCTACTTGTCTTTAAGTGTAACCAAGTAGTTTATAGAAAGGAAAATTTTTCTTCTATTGTATGTAATATAGTTATAAATAACTTCATTTTACCTTATCTAAATGCATGCTTATTATTTATAAACATACAATTTTAGGAGGTAGAAATAGAAATTAATTCTGACGAAAAAATGCTCTATTCTAAAATTATGTACGGAATATTTAGTATATAATAATTGTAGTGTTCTTTTAAAGCTGAGGAAAATATCAGGCTAACATTTATTAAGAGAAAATAGTCACACAGATATAAGCAAAGAGGCTAATTTTAGCTGTCGAAATGAATCCATCGCCTCATAACAACATTCATCTTTATTCCTATCTCGGCGTTGCCTTGGAATATAAAATTTTAAGGAATTTCCATCCTGTAAAAAAAGGGCCCAATCTTTTTTCTTGTAAGATGTAAGGAAGGTGAGGTAGTTCTGGATGAATGAATAGAACTCTATGCAGAAAAATATTGACAAAACTAAATTCAGAATCACTAAATCAATGTAAATAAATAGAGATGAAAATGAGTGAAATTAAATCTTAATTATTGAGGCATGAAAAAGTCCCATGGGCAGTTAGTAACTCAAGATGGAGACATGGCTAAAAATAATTCTTAGAAAACAGGTTATTTGCATAATAAACGAGGGAATTTGTACTCACTACAATAGAAACAAGGTATGCTGACCAAAAGTCGCGTGCTCTCACTTATTATGATTTCTGACCCCACGACCTTCAAAACTTTCAATAATTTATGGGCTAACCTTAGGAGCACCGTGGTAATTATTATATCATTCGAAAGAGTAAGTAAAATAACATAAGGGTTTCAAATTCTGTTAGAATCGACCCAAAACCTATTAGGTTATTGCCAAATAATTCCCCAGTTAACCTTGGGAGAACACTGGCAATTAGATAATTCGAAAGAGAATGTAAAACAACATAAATTTTTCAAATTTCGTTTGAATCAGCGAGGAGTTATGATGTTATTGCCAAATAATTCCCCACCTAAGCACAATAGAACTTTGGCAATTATATCATTCGGAAGAGAATGTAAAAAAAAACGAAGGATTTCAAATTTTGTTAGAATCGGTCGAATAGTTATTATGTCTGCCAAAACAAGATAATTCCTGGGCTAACCTTGGGAGGACTTTGGCAATTATATAATTTTAAAGAGAAAGCTGAACAACATAAGGGTTTCAAATTTATTTAGAAGTGGCGAATAGTTATGATGTTTTTCACAAAACAAACTAATTTCCAGGGTAACTTTGGGAGGACCTTGGCAATTATACCATTCGAAAGAAAATGTAAAACAACATAATAGTTTCAAATCTCGTTAGAATCAGCTGAATAGTTACAATGTTATTATAAAAAAAATAAAAAGCAAAATGGGGACGGACCGACCGACATAGTGAGATATACACTCGCCTCTTATAGGCTCTCACGCGACTAAAAAAGAAGAGAGAAGGGAAAAAAGCATATACAGTAAATTGTGATTATTAGAAAGAACAAAAATAGTGAAAATGGGATGACAAAGAGTCCAGCCTAAAACTACATTAACCTAGAATAATGAGATTCATTAAGAATTGTTAATTATAAAAAAACAATTTCTTAAACGAGTACAGGCATTCAGAAGTGCCTTACTGTAACTTCTTTTGGGGTAAAAATAATTCATAGGTTAAGAAAGTAAAAGTAAAACATGGAATAATTGATATTTTCTCTCCATATATTAAAGAAAAATTTTGGAAACTAGAGATACCCTAGTCAGGAAATGTCTAGGGGTCAAAAACAGCTACTCCTAAAGAGCTAGTTGGACAAAAGAGAACCAGTAAGATTAAACGGTTTGTAGGATAAAATAAGCAGCTTTTTACACAGTTTGTCCAAAAAAAATTGGATGGGAACAAATTTACGCTGTCCTACGGCCAAATCCTGAAAAAATGTAGTTTTAATTTAACTGTCACTAATTCTATCGGCACAACTATTAGATTGCTATTTTGTCCACTAGCATATTTGTCTCACTAGCTCTTTTTATTCTAGGTATTTGGAGACCAACATTTTACTTTTCCTTACACTAAATGGCGATAGAGAGTCGTTATTTGCTATATTGAGTCGTACCATAACCGTTAGTAAGGTTGAAAAAATCCGACTAAAACTAGAAAAATATCGAGGATAGGAAGAATTAATCGACCAACTACAGTTGCTCACGAACAACCTAACATATCTGGCATAAAAAATTCGTATTAAATTGTTTCTGAAACTAGTTTGTGAAAAGAACCATTTGCAGCCAAATAGGAAATAATGACCCTTCCGTTTGAAGAGAGAAGATCTTCTGGTGCTCGGTTCTGAGCGGAATGTCGAAAATGTCATGGTAACAAGAGTATCCTATGGCCTGTAGCATATAGGCATGGTCTCTATCACCTTTCTAGGGTCTGTGTCAAATGTCATATCGCTTCTACCAAATATCCTATGGTCTTTATCCCATAATACTAGCATCGCATTTCCATATAAAGAAAAATTAAACAAACTGAAAATTTTTAGACTATTATCAACGATAAAATAATGATCAGTTTAAATTTGTTTGTACTTTGGAAAATCGCCTTCCAAATGAAGGTAATAAGTTTAGCGTGTAAATTTATGAAAACCAATTACTTTATCCTCCTTTATTACTCATAAAATAATAATAATACATAAAACAATTCTCATTTTATTATGATCTTCATTTCTGACCGTACGGAAGTACAAGTCATTCAATGGCTATTTTAGGGTTTCATCAATATTTTTTACTTTCTTCTTATTTTGTTCGTTTATTTAATATTTACCGAAAACTAAGGGTGGCTTCCTATGTTCCATAATTAAGGACAATGCTTCCAAAATTCCTTATATTGGGAGGAAAAAATTTCTCATATCGTCTTCCGGCACGTATTGTACGTTTGTGATGACGTAGCATCTTTCATGGAACAAATCTGCAAGTCTGATCCATACAACCTGGATGATAGGAAGCTGTTCATAGATTAAAGGAAAGATACGCTGAAAGCAATCCTTCTACACAACGAGAATCGGCTTCTATCCGTGCCATTGAACATGCACAGAAGATGAATTAAAACTATAGAGATTATACTTTCTACTATGGAATAAGAGAAGCATCATTGGAAAATATGGGCGTCCCTCAAAGTAATCATCAGTCTACCTCTAGTCCTTCAGAGCTGTTATGAAAAGCGCATATGCTTTCTGTGCTTGTGGAGCCGTAGAGCTGACGCCGATCAGTACGTAAGAAAAGAATAGCCAGCATGAACAAAAGACACAATCAAAAGTTTCAAATGTCTTTACAAACCCCTTGTGGATCCCAAAAAGATATTCTTGTCTCCGCTCCATCTGTATCTAGGCTTGGCGAAAATTTCCTAAAAACATTAGAGCAAATGAGTACTGTGTTCCATGACCTGTTTATGAATCTCAGCTAAGTTAAATGTGGGGGTCTTGACTGGTCTTCAGTTCCGTATGCTGGTTAAGGATGGCGACTTCAAAAGGGGATTAAACCCGCTGAAGATGGAGTCAGGAATCATTCGTGAGTATCTCACGGAAATATCTTGGATAATGGATGTCCTTGAAACTTAATTTTTATCAATCCCACCTTGATATAATAATAATAATAATAATAATAATAATAATAGTAATAATAAGTATTTTGTAATGCGCTCTTCAAGGCCTGAGGCCTTTCCAGAGCGCACGTTGGGCTGAGATGAGAATGTAAATTCAATGGAAATTCAAGAGGGGGAGAAGGCAATATTGAAAAGATGCGTTTTCAGGAGAGGCTTAAATGTGGTAAAAGAGGCACAACACCTGATTTCAGCAGGAAGAGCATTCCACAACTTAGGGGCGCAGATTGAGAAGGAGCAGTTCTACATTGAGCAGAGGGATGAATGAAGAATATTCAAAAGAGGTGCATGTGATGACCGAAGGGCCCGGGGGACATGGCGTGTCGAGAGGGCAGAAGAGAGGTAAGACGTGGCCTTGTTGTTTAGTGCCTTAAATGTGAAGAGAAGTATCTTGAAGTGAGTACGGGATCTGACAGGGAGCCAGCGCAGTTTATGCAGCAAGGGTTTCGAGGGAGAGAAGCGAGGGCGACGGAAGAGAACCGGGTGGCATAGTTCTGTACAAGTTGAAGGGGGCGGAGAGAGGAGGATGGCAGATTCACAAGTAGAGAGTTACAGTAGTCAAGGCGTGAGGTGATGAAGGCATGAACAGCAGTCTCAAGACTTTGGCGATCAAAGTGAGAGCGAATGCGAGAGAAGTTATCCTCTTAAATAACCTCGAAGACATCAGTGATGAGCAAAGGTTTCACCAAGACAGTGCTATAATTGAAAACAGGTATCAAGTCCGATTCAGTCTCAACAGGGGCACGATTTGACGAATGAGAACCATTCTGGTTGTTGACTAGTGTAATTCTCACTGAATCATCATGATTCATTATCACAACGGACTCATTATTATCACTGACTAATCATCGTCACCCCATAATTAGCACTGCGATGTGTTTTCCTGTATGCCGTGCTGACGGGAATTAGCTCCCAGTCTGGCCCCATCTTAGTCTCCTCGTTCTTCTACTTCCATCTAATATATCCCTTTCTGTACCAAGAAGGTCTAAAGGTGTATCTTGGGATTAAAGGCCTTGATGTTACTGATACCCGAGGGAGAGACATGGAATTTTGTCCCCAGTGCACCGCAGCTCAACCCAGTTAGATGAGTATGAGGCAATGTCTTACTATTGGCTTTGTCATGACACCTCGTAGATTCGAGGTTTGTCATGCTGATAAGAGCCGTTATGCCCGCTTAACCTTTTTTCCTTATGAGTTCCCGTTAGGGATACCTAACACGTTAGGGGGGATGACCAGTTTGAGGCCCCTTCTGAGGTAGAGATGATCCCGGAGGTACAGCAACCCCAAGTAGTATGCTCTTTTTAGGGATAATCTGGACTTGGTGTCAGACACCGAACCTATGCAAGATCCTTCTCAGGCGGCATGGGCTCCCAATGACTCACAATGGGAGTAGAGACTCAATCTTAAACATGGAGCCACCTTAACAACCAAGATTTTCTTTCATTTCGGAGCTAGATCTTAATGAGTCTGGTCTGAGTTGCCTATGTGCCTCTAACGATGAAGGATATATGCTGGTTCACCCCCCGTTCACCCCTTTAAAAGAGAAGAATATAGGTAAGAAGAAATAAAGAAAACTAGGGCTTCCTCTCCATCTGCGCAAGATCTGAGAAGCGACGGGTACGCTGCCGTTTTAATAAATAGCATACTAGGTCAATAGCACCACCTCCGGCCCCGATGCGCCCACTGGCGGGGGAGCCAAGACAAAGACAAAAGATGCAAGTGTGGTGAACAGAGCCTGGATTACGTCAAGACCCCTTATTGAAAGACTACCTGGCATCTTTAATAGCGCTGACTTCAAACACCTTTTAGTTATTGACTCCTTTGATGGCAGCATGTTGGCTAAAGACCATATGCTAAATCAGGGAAGTCTTAGCTAGGACGAATAAAAGAGATCCAAATGTGGTTAGTTTTCGGAAAAACTCCTTATGGCTAATGCGGCAGACTGTTCAGAGAAGATCATTATCCGTGCCCATTTGTCATCAATAGTTCTCCGTTGAATTTAACACTGCTCTCTTCCCTGAATTTTGAGTCAGAGAGTGTGTATGCGAGGGAACTCGTTACTACTCCTTAGAAGACATCACCGAAGGCCTGGCTGATCTAGGAGAGATAAGGTCGAAAGTTTTACGATACAACAGGGGAGTGGCAGGGTGGGGGGTGTTGGGCGGGGTAGATCAACAGTGCACTCATCATCAGGCTCGATCATGACAGTTTCCCTGAGTCGGTGGGTGCTGAATGGTATCTATACCGTGTGACATCATTTGTGCCACTGCCGTCTAGGTGCTACTACTCCCACCGCTTCGGTTAGACGAATCGTTCATTTTGACGTGCAATTCGGCTTTATCTGTAGTCTGTGTGAATTACTTCAAAGCAGACATGATAAGTCCTTATGGTGTAAAGCGAATTGTGTCAATTGCGGAGAGATGTACCCTGCTTTCGCGAAAGAATGCGCTGGATAGGAGATCCTGACCGGTCAGGCTGCATACCGCCTCTCTTTTTCGAGACTAAAGTCTAAGGACTTGGACCTCTCTCGCCCAATGTTAAGTAGAACGTTTATGCCCTAATTCTTAAAAACAGCCCTCTCTGTTCTTGGCTCCTCCCGGGTTACAAGTACGGTCACTTCCCCTATTATTCGGAACCTTTCTGTGGGTTATAGCCACTCTCTGCTAGCCCCCTGGTAGAGCTGCCGACAAAATGGCTAACACCTAACCTCCGTTGAAAACATGGATGCCCCCCCCATCCCGTGTGACCATTTGCTGTAAGGCGAAACGGCCGTGCGCCTTTTCCTGTGTCGTTAGACTCACAGGAGACAAACTTCAAGAATCTGATCATGAGACCGTCCTCGGGGATTCCTAAAGCTGTAAACCGAAAGGACATAACCAAGGGAGCTTTAGCTCTTATGCCATCACCAAAGGCTGGCCTGGCAAATCAGAGACGCATAGCAAACCCAACCTCCACGAAATGTCCCCAAAGGTGAAGCGCATTCAAAACCTTTTATGACTAACAGGCCCTGAAGTTCTATCTCCAGGAACGTTGGCTATTTGCGCGAGAGACTTTGCATCGCAGAGGGCTCCCACATCTGCTGAAACCTAGGCCTGTAAGGCTTATTTTTTCAATGTATTTGCCGTGGATACCGAGCCAACTAGAAAGAGCTGTGGAGGCTCTTCTTTCTTCATGGGCAGTTAGCTATTTGTTTGCAGGAAACCATGCTGGGCGCGTGCACTAATACGCCTCTGGGGTCTATTGTTTGAGAGCCTACCACCACGTCATCGGTTTGGACAAGTGAATCCGCTATTTACACACGGCATAATCTTTGTACTCAAATATTCGCTATACATACATGATTTCAGCCAATGACAATGCAGCTATACCTGCATAGATGATATAGTATTATTTCTGAGTACTTTCCACCCTCAGCCGACTTCAAACCTTGGGACTTCCGCCACATAGTAGGATGGCTGCTGAAGCTCTTTCTATTCCTAGGTTATTTGAACGATTGACACTCCCTCTGTGTAGACTAATCACTCAATCTCGGTTTTTAAGTTCTTGCCAAACTGATCGACAAACTGGAGACAGGTGTCCCAATCGTTTGGGGCTAATCCGAGCTCGGTGTCAGACCCCGAACCTACGCAAGATCCTTTCCAAGCGGTACGGGCTCCCAATGACTCACAATGGAAGTAGAGACCCAATCCCCCTCATGGAGCCACTTGAACGCATCACTGCACGAGCGCCGCTTCGTTTTCTTGTCTTGATCTGTCCCTGTGCTCTCCCGATACACAGCCTGATTTTGGAAAGGAAGTAGTCGATGACCTTCCTGGTAGTGACCAATTTACCATTCAACTATCAATTTCTAGGCCGCATTTCATGAAATTCCTGATTTTTCTGTCTTAATCGAAGAGTTTAGGTCGGTGAAAGAGGATATTGAGTTATTCTACGCCAACCTCATCACCGTGGGTCTAAGTATATTCTGAGAACGTCTAGTCATTTTCCGCGCCGTCCGCTTCCTTGCTGGACGACCTATTGCCAGGCGGCTCTCAAACAGAAGCGATATACCCGCATGCGCTATAAGCAACGCCTGAACAATTGCATCGTTACAAAATTTCGTCGAACTTTAGGCTAGATTTCGATATGTTTCAAAGCACGCGCGCCGCTAATTTTAGGGGATATTTGTCTTCGCTTAGCGGGTAAACACCTCTTGCATAGGTGTGTAAGCTAATCAAAAGGATTTGAAACAAGTTCTTGCAGAACCGTGCTCCCTTTCTCTATTAGAACAGGACAGCAATCCCGGTCCTTGTTTCTGACCGACGACTCACATATGAGGCACATATTCGTAGCCTAAGGGTATCTTGTACGCGCGCCATGGACATTCTTTGTTCTGTGACTTTCACCAAATTAGGTGCTGATAGGACTACTGATTTGGGTTTTTATTTATCTTTTGTTTATATAAAGCAGGACTTACAGAGTTTTACTACTCCGCAGTAGAGCGACTATTGCGGAAGACGGACTCTTTCCATCATACTCGACTCTAACTAAGGACAGGTGCCTTCCACATGTCACCTATTGAGAGCCTACTAGTCAATGCTGGGGAGATACCACTTGCCATTGCCCCATAAAGAGTTACATTTTTTATTCTACGAACCGGCACAGCTGCCTCTTCATTCGCTAATAGCTCTCACTTTATCCGGAGCCAATGTCCACGGTACCTATGCTGCCGAAAGAGGCTAGTCATATCCTATGCTCTTTGTACTTAGGGCTAAGGAACGCTTTTGAGAGTTCCGTCAAACTCTTTGGCCTGTGGCCCCTCTTATTCTAAACAGGCTGTCACAATTTACTGTCAAACTACCACAGTGCTTGTCGCATTTCGTTTGACCTTTTAGGAGCATCCTTCATGTCAAGTAAATCCGTGCCAGTGTACATGGATACTCGATCTCCTAGGAGAGGGGTCGACTTTCATGCAGAATTCAACCTTTTTAAAGTCCCCTGGGCTCTGCCAGGCGCTGGTGTCTTCACACCACAACACAGGTAGTTGTAATATATCACTTGGTAAGTGTAATAACGCGTTGTGCACGGTTCGGAGACCGAATTGTGATCCTCATCGACTCCCAAAGCGCAATGAGTGCTCTCGATGCATTGGAATCTCGACACCTCCAGGTCTGCGATATCGTGACGCCACGGTTGCCACGAGTGAAATAGAGATGTAAGTATTACTGTTAATGGGCCAATCCTTGAGTGGGCAAATGAATCCGCGAGGAATGGGTGACCAGACGAGCCGTTTGCCCTTACTCACACTGACTACAAGTTTGGAACCAGGAGATGTAAGAATTGCGGTTAATGGGCAAACCTTTGAGGGTGGTACTGAGTCCGCGAGAAGCCTTTTGCTTTTACTAACACTGACTACAAGGCAAGAACCAGGTCTGCCCTCCGTGCTACCTTGCAAAGAAGATGGGAGACGGCTGACAGAAACTTAGAGTTACGTGCAATTCCGCCACGATTTTCCCTGTGGACCTACCTTTCAATGCGGCGGCAGGTTCAGGTCGCTTTCTGTAATATTCGAATTGAACACACTCGTGGGACGAACTTTCATTTAATGGAGTGCTCCCCTCCACTTTACTGCGATGAATGCGTTATATACCAGACTGATCGGCACATTCTTATTGAATATCCCAGTCTGGTGATCTTCTCGTTTGTCCTTTTTGATAGTGCAGTTTCGTGCACACAAACCTGTGGACTCTTTGAATTCTTGGGGAAAGCTAGCGTCGTCGAATTTATTTGATTATCTTTGGTGTGGGAGCATGCTACCTCGCCTAGAGAACCTCCCTCGACGTCGGAAAGTGCTTCCTTCTTGCTTTGAATTTGTACAGTTTTTTGTTGGCTTTGGTTTTGCTTTTCTTATTTTGGGTTTTGTGGAGTTCAGTCTTTCTTTTGATTTGTGTTGTTTTTTATTAGGCTTAAATTAATTGCAGCACCGTGTGCTCTTGTTGAGATTGCCAGATGGGCACGATAAAGAAAAAAATCATTATCTTTACTTGCTCATTATAATGTTAATGTTATAATTATACTTTCTTTTGGAATATTAGTTTAAAAATTGCGTTTTACGTTGAATTTTACAGGCGGTTGTTATCCAGACCCCACATAGTCGTCTTTTTGGGTTATCGCGTTCTTTACTTCCTTCCATTTTAAGTTATTCTCTGTATTTTAAAAGTTACAGCTATTTTCGGAATAACGAGTAGATGAGTTATAACGCGCTTTACAATTCTCTAAAAACTAATTATGGTATATAATTAGTTCCTTAATTCTTGTCATTTTGCAAGAAATAGTATAAATAAGCTAATGAGGTCAATTTCGACTGGTATAACCGAAAATAAAATAAATTTTTAACGGCCCTTAAATAAGGCAACCTATTGTGTCGGTCCTTCGTTGATGAGATAAAGGATTATGTCATTTAGATTCAATCACTGCCATAGAGAACTCACTGAGTCTAGGGAACTGTGTAACTCTTTACAATGAAGCAAAAACCACGGAACTCAAAAATGCTTAATTGGAAATTTCCTGCTTAAACGCTAATAAAGTCGAAAGGAAACGATGATTTCCTTTTGGGTTATCAAGGGAAATAAACTTAAAAATCACCTCATGTAAGGAATGGAATAACCCCATATTTTTACCTTAGTATAATCGACCTAGGGAAAGAAGTTAGCCTTAGAAGATGGAGAGGAACTACTAAAGGGAAAACTTTGCTTTATGATATGAGCGAAGTTGGAGAGTTTAGAGAATAGTTAGTTAATGGTAGCAATCCATAATTACAAGCATATATTTAACTATAACCCATGCTGATAAATACACTAAGAAGCGCGGGGGACCGAACAGCTCGTACCTGGCCTCTTACCCTTTTGTCATCTCAGTTTGATTTTACTACCTGCTTCTTGTAATTCTTAATGTAAATTTTTACCTTCTCCCTTCCCTCTTCCTCATTGGGGATTTCTTGTTTTTGAGGCGGTCTTTTATATTTTTTTTTCGTATATATACCTCTATTCTAATATTATTTCTTGGAGTTATCCTTGATAAGGAACTTAATAATAAAGTTCGAAAGTACACCATCTCATTTTTTAGTGCGGGACATTGCATTCATATATATATATATATATATATATATATATATATATATATATATATATATATATATATATATATATATATACATATATATATATATATATATATATATATATATATATATATATATTAGGCTGGTCCTTATTTTTAAAAAAATAATCTTTATACTGGTCTGCCTCCACTCAGTGTTCTTTAAAACACCCAGAGCAAAATTTTAGCAATATACGAGTATATTAATATTTAGAGGTGGTTGAATGGATCCGATGTTTCCCCAGATGAAGTAAAGAACGCGGTCATTTCACTAGATTAGTTTCTTCCCAACATTCGCAATCCTGGGTTTTCCCCACGGGATGTTCTACAGTGGGTATTAGCTGCTCACTAGCAGAGGGGTTGTCATGACCAATATCACTCATTCTTGCCCAGTAAGTTCCGCTTCCGAGTGTCAGGGAACTTTTTGCGGGGTTCAGCAACAACACTCGGAACAAACTGTAGTTGTTCTCATCCTTTGTTTTACGGGCATAGAAATCCTTGACCAAGGCAACAGCATATACAGCGTGCTGATGAAACTTTTTGAAGCACTGAATCTAGGTTAATGCGTTCACTGAGCTGAGAGTTATTCGAAAAAATCATCTGGAAGACGAAAGTGCTTGAAACGAAGCCTTGGTTTCTTCGTCGTAAAGTCGACTAAAGTCTTCTTTTGAATTCGTTTCATGTCGATAATTGCCGCTTCAGCGGCTTTCCCCCCTTCCTTTTCTTTTAGAGCTATAACTATCTTGTAATTGGTGCTCTTTTCCAGATCACAATCGACCAATGCCAAAGCAACCAACTCCTTATAAAGGTACACAGTTGGCCAGTCATCTTCTTCAGTGTAACTTTAGATATGTCGGTGTTAATAGTGTGATATATCTGACATATTTTAAGCAACTTCTGTTCATTTCTCCCTGGGAATTCACAGTAATGCTGGTTGTTACCCATGCTTCACGTAGATAAATGAAAAGCAGATGAAGAGTTCTCGTAATCCTTGATAATCGCCTGGTGTCAGCTTGAACTGCTAGCGAAACATCCAAACCTTGAAGGTGTAGATTACTTTTTGCATCATCGGGCTTGATGCATGGCTACTGGAACTGCAAACTGGGTGCCTCAAGGAGGGTCAGCTCAAAGAAAGATGATAGCCAGCTCCATGAGCTCTTTGTAGTCACCTATGGGCTGAGTTGCTTTAAAGGCCATCTCAAAGTAGTGCCCCATCTCATCTTTAAAGTGATATAGCGTTGGCCAACTTGTTTTAAAGCGCTTGAACAAGAGAACATCAGGAGCAGATGAAGTCACAATGGCTAATGAAAAGGCTGCTAAAACAATCAGCTCCAAGACATAATGAGAACAAACAATGTCAGAAGTTCACGATCAATCAGCTGCTCCAAAATAGTGCACATACCTTTGTAGCTATCTCTGTTGCTCTCTCCTGCTGCTTTTGAATTTACTTTTCTCTTTTCCTTTTTCTGATTTATTTCTTCTTTAAGCTGATATCTACATAGAGCATCACTCCCAGGCGTCCAGGTTTGCGCTGGGTAATCATATATTGCCGGTCTTCTCCAAATGAAATCATCTCCAGCGCAATAGCGTGGGCAATATCAAATAAATCTTAAAACACGCTTTTGAAAGCCATTTCTTCACCATTTTAAGTTGTATTTTGTCTTCCTGCGTTCTTCCTGATATCTTTCAACTTCTCAAACAGTCCAGTTACTTTTTTATACAATCTTGCTTCTAATGAATGGGAATTCTTGCTCGATCCTAAAATTTTGCCACCTTTTTAACAGTTTTAGTAGCAGAATCGTAGACAGTTTCATTTAGCTTCTTACGATTATAAAGAAAGAAACCTGTTTTGGGGAGGGGAGGTTGAAACCTCTAATATCTTCCTCATAATTCTCAACGAGATACAAACTTGTACGTTCTTCAGGAGCCATCATTAATATTCAACACTGATAATTGTGGGATAAATATAATTTATTTATTAAAAGACACAGGTGAGTGATAAATTCGAAAAACATTTAAATATGAAAAAAGAGAAGTATGTACAGGCGGTTCCTTACTTTAAGTTACTCTACGCTCAGAGCTGCACACACCCTCTCTCTCCTTGGCACAACTCAGACTGAAAGGCAGTGTTGGCAGATTGCACAGATGGTATAGCTATAGAACAACACTGAAAATATCTGTAGATTAAGTAAAAATCTGTGGATCTCATTTATACCCCTTCCCAGACTAACCCCAAAATCTCTACATTTACAGATATATCTGTAGTCTTGACAATACTGCTGAGAGTTTCAGGCTGTATCACAAGTATTTAAGCTACCGCAAACCTACCGCAAGTGCTATTATACTCAATATACACGCGCCTGCGTTATGTTTGTATATATATCGTATACCTCATCTGAGAGGAACTTCGTATACAAGGAAATTTTGCACTCGGTGTTTTTCAATCAAAAGGAACACTTTGGCGGGGTCAGACCAGGGAAAATGATTTTTTATTAAAATAAGGACCACTTTAAAATATATATATTTATATGTATATATATATTATATATATATATACATGTATGTATATGTTTTCTTTTTTTCATTGGAAGCCATCCTCATCAAGGACTTTTAAATTTTGATCCTCATCCACACAAGAAAGAGAATTTACTGTAAATTAGAATTTTTATCGAACAGACAAAAATATACGAAAGATTACTCCCACTCTTCGCAGCATGATATACATATGTATATTGTACGTCTTTTATGAAAATATGATGCCGAATGTGTGTTTATATGGTTGCGTATATTATTGGAATGACTGCCATTGCTAGACTTATTTTCCTTGATAATAGTTAGAAAAGACCATGAGCTGCTACATTTTGCCAAGGTAAAATATGATTCCCTTTTGGCCTTAAATGCCCTATCTTCATTTCCATAGTGTCCATAGAATCTAACGAAACACCGATACTGTGAAGTGACCTTGAGGCTGAAATTCTACTTTCTTCTGTATCTATGTACCTATTTTATTTCTCTCTAGCGTTCTGTAATTGAATTTGGCCTTAATTGGCAGAGAATATATGAAAATTGTTACAGAACTGATGGGGCTATAGTAGTTTTGCAATCTAGGCTGATTGCAACACACTTTGATGGTTATTGGATTCGAATTCAGTTTTAACCTTAGCAGAGATTTGTCGCGTTAACCTTTGTTGTTTGTTTCTTTTTAATCTGTAACAAATTTGTAGCTTTCATTTGTATCAGGCTGTATCTCTTAAGCTCTTAATTCCCTATAGCGAGAAATCAGGGATCTTTTTCTCCTATTTGAAATAAATCCCAGGAGAATTACAGCAGCCCTTCATTAGACACTGGAGAAATATTAAGAGAGGAAAGAGGGTCAGAAGAAGACCCGGAATTCACCCATGAGAAAGAAACCTCGTGCATGAGGGAGATGCAAGTGGGCGCGAACAAAATCAAACATCAGCTATCCCATTAGCTGTCCCTACTGTCAAAATCTAGTAACAAAGGAAGGATCTGAAGAGATGGAGCGTAAGGTTACGGATAGAGTCTGATGGTTAATTTTTTGAGGAGGGATGATTACAGAGAAAAAGTGTGCTGCCGTTCTAGCGAAAGGTGGGCACTCCATGCATAAAGGTAAGTGGTACAAGATTAATTCTCGCTAGGGCCAGAAGTGCTCAGACTAGAGAAGAGAAATGAAAGGTAACTACATAACCTAGGGACTTGACGGCCACCAAAGGTTAGTTCATAGAGACAAAGGCAACAAGTTCAATAGGAAGTTAGAAGAAATCAAATGGTCTTCTAATTGGCCAATAAACCGAGAATCGAATTTTAATGCTTAGCTCTTAGACATAGGAGGTGAAACTTCTGAGTGCTATCTTAGGATGTAATTTGAGAATGGAGTGACAGTTTGAGTGGGAAAGAGAAGGATACATTTAAAAGATTAAGGTGGGTAGATAAATTATTGCAATGTAGGATGGGGAGGAACAGCAGTGAGAAACCATCGTTGAAGGGCGAGACATGATGAGATGCGGGTTTTTAATGTGGTTTTGAGATATGGCTACGACGTCGGATTTAGTAAGAAACTAGTAAAGGGATTTTAACCATGAGCAGTGATGGTTCGTGGATATGGAAAGCCTTGAGACGAAACCATTGTAGCTATTGGGAGGTCACCAGTGTATTAGCGTTTCGGGAGTTGTATGAAGGTAGGGTTGCAATAGCATCCTTGGGTTAAAGGATGTTGGGGAGGGGTTTGTGGATTAGGTATTCAAGATCTGTATGGAAGCTAGAGGTTTGGGTAGGGGCATGGAGGTAGAGAGTTGAATGGTTATAGGGAAATTCTAGCGAGGTATCCCAAAGATTATTCTCATTGCTTCATTTCCTGAGTGGAATGGGTCACATTGTGATAGACTGCACATGAAGGTAGCAACATTATTGCTGTCCATAGAGGGTTTAGTACGATTTAGGAGGTGGGAACACTATTAGTAAGGGGAAATTTGTTGCTATAATACTCATGTAGCTTACCAAAAAGTGTGAACAGGGTGACCCGTAGAATCGCTCTATGTTTGGAAAGGCGATTCTACAGCCTTATTTTCGGTTTTCAAAGGCGAATTCAGATGGATATATTTATTGAACTTAACGGAGCTGAGTGACTTCTGTTACTTTTGAAGGAAATTAATTCAAAGAAGTTGGCATTGCGCATAGGTGCATGAGGAGACCAAGGAGCGGACAGATGATGAAACTAAGTGTGTAAGAATAAAAGAAGAAGAATAGGATAAAGATTTAGCGTACGAAACAGAGGGACAATGGTGGGAGAGTGCTTGCTCCTGCAACTCTCTTCCAATTAAGAAGGCGGTTCATGGGAAAGAATAAATTTCGACCCTAAATTTAAATGTAGGGAAGTCGATCAAGAATGCTGGATATTCTCCTAGCAGTTTGAGCAGTGAAAAGGGTGGAAGTCAATCCAAAGTTTCGGGCACATCACTATCTACTTTCGGCAATTAGAACTAACATGCACAATTATTTGCGCTTAACAACAGGTAGGGCCTAGTAAATAAGGGTGGACATCAAATTTATTATTACAGGGATTGCTTATACCCCGGTAATTGAGGGGGGTCAGACTTGAGAGTTAAATGGAAATAATAGTATAAGTGTGGATCTCCTTGACTTGGCAACCATCTTCTGGAATCTTGCACCTTTGGGGCTTCCTATAAGTAAGATCCTCGAAAAGGTCCTATGCCGTAATGTAATGAAAGCCTTTTGCAAAAAATACGTTATAGATGCTATTAAAGTGTGTGTGTGTATGATCATGTTACTCACATACACTATTATCTCTCTCTAAGCGAAGAGAGAGTCTGTGCGACCAGCAGAACTGGGTGTGATAGTAAGGACCCGTCCCACTGGGACAAGATATCTTTCCTAAAACCTCCCAGGTGAAGCTTTTGGAAATAGTCGCTAATGATTTAAGGGTAATGAGGCCGATGCGGAGGATGGTTTTAGGACCACAAAGCTATTAATGGAGCAGAAAGAGATAGAGCTGTATTTGAGAATAAACGGTGAAAGGTAAGGAAGCTCTTGTGTGAACGCGTTTATTTAAGGGAGTCAATATGGTTTAGGAAGGACAAAAGAGTGAGTTGGGAATGGTAGGTAGGGGTTGAGACTGACGAGAAGATGAAGGCTAGAAAGAGCGGCGAAATAGATCTAGAAAGCGATCGAAGGTGAGGGGGGGATAGAGGTGTCATACGACTTTAATTCGTATAGCTCTTTTCTCATTGAGTTCCATAATTCAATAGAGTATATTTAATCCAACTGATGAGTGCATGCAACCAGGACGTTTACATAGAACAGACCTCCCCATTTTAAGCAAGTAGGTCACTCATGCAGGAAATGAACAATCACATTACGACTGCATAACGAATAACATCTAAATGTCTCAAATTTACACTAGTTAAATTAGGGCCGATGTTGAAATTTGGTATTTTTGCGCCATCCAAGTATTCATAAATTGATTATACCGGATTTGTTCGGGAATTGATTACTGATATATAACCACTTGATCTATATCAAAGCAATAGATCCTCCCCTTCTCCCCCACAAGCCATGCTTAGATGAGTAGAAAACAAAAAATATAAGTAGCTGCCATCTTCTCGACGGTGGGTAAATGGCAAAAGCAACAAATTTAAGTACTAAGTTCAAATCACACCCCGAAACAGCCGCCTTACGCCATTTTGATCTATTATTATTCACCGATCGCCTATAAACATTCGCAATGCAGCAATGTCCTTTCAAATATAAACAATCTTACGTCGACTTCTCTTACATCTAATTGGATAATCTGTTGGTTGTACCTTTTGAATGAAGATGTCACAATTTCACTAGATAGCTTTTTTAGTTTTATGTGCGAATTTAGCTTTATCCTTAATACAAATATTATCTTTCAAGTTAAAGCAGTGCCGTTTTAAGCCATAACATTGCTTTGATCAGCAGTAGTAATATCAGAAAAATATATTACTAATTATTAAAATCCCTCTAGAACCAAGCCCACAAAGCTTTGTAAATTTATTGGTATGGTGAATTTCCAAAGTATATTTGTCCTTTGATATGGCTTCTTGTTCATCCCTTTTGTCGGTTTCTTCGCCTATTTCTATCTCTAGTGTCTTTGTTAGATAAACTGCCTATCTAAATCCTATTCTCCAAGGTAAAAATATAATTTTGCCCTCTCTACATCATAATTGTAGTGTATAGATAAAATTCGTTGCATTGTGCTTAATTATCTTAACTAGATTGGAATGGGTAGAAAAGAGGCGAAAACTATATTTTGTAGGCTCTCCGTACTTAAACTAAAGAAAACTTCAGTACCAGGGCTTAGAATTACTAGACATATACTTTGAAATTTAGCGATGCCACTATGTCTTCTACCAGGATCAAAGCCTCTGATTTTATTTCGTATTAGAGACAGACATTCAGTTAGACAAAGATTTTTACAACGAAGTAGAAGACACTCTCTTGCCAATCGAAGTAAACACTATTTGGATGATAGTAAGAGACAAATGTTATTGGAACTGAGACTTTTTTCCTCATTTCCTGAATAGTCTATTCGATATCATTCGTCTCTTTCTGCCCCCTGCAAAGTGATGCCCTGAGGTTCGTGATCTTAACACTTCTTAGTCAGATTTGAGATTATGGAAAATGTACGAAAGCCCAACACCTCGACCAAGAGCTGAGAGCAATGGAATCCTCGCTCGTCATTTCAATGTAAATAAAGTCAATGGAGCATACTAACTGGGTTCATAAACCTAGAAAGGTTCATTTATTATATTTCATATTCAGGCTTATGAAGATATATATATATATATATATATATATATATATATATATATATATTTACAATATCCATATTATAGGATACTAATAATTGCAATTTTGTATCTTGGTTACTTCTCGACGCTAAATCAACGATTTATGCAGTGATTTAACTCATATTAAAATATATTTCTAAGCTCAATCTATCATTGAAATCAGTTTACTTCCCGTCTCACCCTTTACCCCATATATTTACAAACAATTTTGTTGCGTGCTTTATAATTCTCTATTTTCTTTAACATTGTCACTAAGGATAGTGGTGATTGTTACTTATCTTTATGTGGGAATTAAAGTATCTTTTAGGTAACAACAAAATTGAAATTAAAAGTTACATTGACACAATAGAAACAATTTTACAGCCATGGCTTGGAATTCTCTGGTTCATGGTTTACTACCTTTTTATTTCATTTCCACTCTGCAACTCCTTCTATTTTTTCTCCTACATACAAACAACAGATAATTTACAATGGTAGCTAATTATAGAGACCAAAATGTACTAACTAGAAAATTACTACAAAGACTTTGAACTTAAAATGATTTTATTGCGTGGCAAGTTTATCCTATCATTTTTATATTAATCTTTCATATTTTCCTGACTATTTTAACAATCATGCGAATGTGCTTAGGCCCCCTGTTCTCCAGCAAGGCAAAATTTATGGTTATTTATGGTTATCATGGCTATTTTAATGTTTACCACACTAGAATACCACTCCTATACCTCAATTCATAAATTTATGTATTTTGAATGGTTTGACTCCTAACTCTATTGTTTCCCATATAAGTATATACCACCTTTGTAAAGTTATTTGTTTATCTTTGAGAATAAACTGAACAAGTCAAAAGTACTTGGAATCCGCCTTCCATTTTCCTGTGGGATTATTTTCATATATATATATATATATCAAACCTTGACATCTCTCATTGATGTTTAAAACCCTTTATGTGACCTATCTTAGTGGCTGAACATGTGAATGTTAACGAGAGATAAGTGCGCCTCTTCTTCGCTTCCTAGTAATCCAAGTACTCTATCTGGTCTATGCACTATTTGGACATCCTTTCAAAAACATTCGGAATGAAATATCCTCGTTACGATTTAATTTATTTATTTTATACAAATATCATAACGTATTTCAAGGTCTCTGGAATCACTTAAGAAGTAACCTTTTGCAAAGAGAGTGACACACTGAGAAAGCCTGAGAGAGATGGAGAGAGAGAGAAAGAGGGAGAGAGAGAGAGAGAGAGAGAGAGAGAGAGAGAGAGAGAGAGAGAGAGAGAGAAAGAGAGAGAGAACTAGAGAGAGAGAGTAAACTTAAGATGAATCAATACAAAGAGTAATAGACAGAGACCGATTTACTACTCTCCTATAAATAGATGCATTGTCTTAATGAGGTCACGAAAGAAAAAGTTTCCAAAAATCAACTTCCCAGAACAGTTCCTCCTATCCAATATACGAAATACACCCCCCAAATCTATAAATATTTTCTCTACCCCACATTCCTGTTAAATATTACATATTTTTTTAAATATTAATGCAAATTAAGCTACTTTAATAAAATTTCCGCAATTTAAACAGGTTTTCTACTATGAAAAAAGATGTTTTTTTAAATACGACTGTGAAATAATACCAATGGGTTATTTCCACCAGAGGGAGTTTTTTTCAAGAAAGAGATAAAATTAAGGAACGTAAATCATTCTCTTGAAAATTTCCTGCAGGTAACGTTTAAATACTTTAAGAAAAGGGCTTCATCTCTTAGCCGTTGCTGGATAGAGCGAAAGCGTCTACTGTTGACTGCCCTAAGGCACTCAGACCACCGAAATGTTCTTCTTCTTCACGAGTACAGTCATTCTTAGCTTCGGAGCACATTCGACGGACTTTTTCACAGCCAAAGAGTTGACAACTCGAGGTCTGCCTAAAGAAGGTCAATCATTGAGTTCTTCCCCGTTTTTTATTCTCTCTGCTATTCTGTTGACAGTCATCCGACTGATGCTGAGCCGTTTGGCGATGCCAGAATAAAGGTAGCCCACGCGTAGGAGAGCAGAGATCTTGATTCTTTTCACTTGCATCTCAACACACCTGCACACTATAGAAAAGATGTTTAAATTACACGTGCTGGAAAAGTAGAACTTTAAGTTTGTTTGACGGAACCTTTCTATCAGACACGTAAACCTCTCGAAAGATAAAAAAATCGATGTTGGAGTGTAAAGTGTTAACAAAATTCAAGAAAAGTTAGCTATGTGCAAGATTATTAAAAATTGCCAAGGAATCATCAACAAAAGGGCGGTAGAAGCAGGGTTTTCTACTAATTCAAATTATAAACCCTCCTTCTTCAACTCTTTTGTTGATGATTCCTTGGCAATTTTTAATAATCCTGCACATAGCCAACTTTTCTTGAATTTTTTGAACACTTTAAACTCCAACATAAAATTTACCATGGAAGTAGAGTCAAATGATAAATAAGATGCCCTTTTTTGACCTTTTAATAATCCGAGATAATGACCAACGAAAAATTCAAATAACCATTTACCGAAAAAAAACTTTCACAGGACTAGGTTTGAACTACCTTAGTTTTTGTGATTTCAGATACAAAATATTCACAGTAAAACCTTTAATACATAGAAGTTTCTCGCTATCATCCACTTCCTAATCAATCCATAATGAATCCATTTTTCTTAGGAAAATTTTATAAAAAATTTATTTCCTTCCGACCAATATGATAGAATTTTAAAAAAGCTATTTGATAATCTCATTAACCTCCCTCAACCCTGCATAGAAGTTCCTAAAATGCCCATATATTGACTAATTTTAGAGATGGGTTTTTTAAACGATACTTTTAGAAGAAAAATCCTCTTTATTTTTAAAAGATATTTTCTCCAAATCAACCCTAAAATAGTTTTTATAACAAACTATCGATAGGAAGTTTTTTTGACATTAAAGATCCTATCTCTTTGGAGTTCTGCAGTGATAATGTTTATTTATTTAAATATCCCATTTGTACTAGAGCCTCTTAAATTGGCAGCACTGTTAGGTCTCTTGGAGCTAGGTTCTCTGCTCATAGGGGGATTAGTTGGCGCACAAATAAAATATTGAATAAAATGGAAAAGTCATCTATTAGGGGACATACCATAAGCTGTAAAACTGACATTTCTATTGATAATTTTCAAGTATTAGCCTTTAACAACAACAAACATTGCCTAAGAACCCTCGAATCTTTATATATCAAACACTACAAACCTACACTCAATGAAGATTTAAGTGCAATATCGTTATTAATTAACTAATTTTAACTACAGTTTGTTAGTTGGTTTGTTTTTTAACAAACCAAGCGTCACTCTAACCTATAAATACTAGCCCCTTGTTAAACCCACCATTCACTCTCTAGGATGGATCCACTTTAGTAAGTACCCAAATTTACCGTTTATATATTAAATGTTTTTTAACTCTTACAGTCTTTACAAAATTAAAAACAAAGATTAAATTTACTATCTTTAAATAATGCCAGGTCAATTTCTCTTATAGTTTTTAATTAATTTCTGCAATAAAATTTAAATTTATTAACTAATTTATTGAGTCAGTTTTAAAGCAAATTGAACTGTTGCCAAGTCATATTTAAAAATTTTAACTTATAGTACATTTTACTGATATTTTATAATTGGTCACTCTTTAAAATAATGTCTTGTTGGCCTTTTCAAGTTTTCTTCATATGTATTAATTTTGTTAACTTATTCTAGCCTGAAGATGAAAACTTGTAGTTTTCGAAACGTTATGAAAAATAAAAAGATGCTGCATCCGTTTCTCGTGGCTCTGGGATTTATCCTCAATATTATGTACATATATATATATATATATATATATATATATATATATATATATATATATATATATATTTATATATATATATATATTTGAGTGTTTATTGTCTTTCCTTATTTAATTATCTCCTCTCTCCTTATTGATTTCTTTATATCTACTATAGGCATCATAAGGCTTCTGTAATTCCAGCACGTTTCATTTCACTTTTCATATTCTGCACAACCAAATATATCATTTTAACTGACGTCAGACATTTCCAATCAACGTATCTCAAGTTTGCCACTAATTATAATAAAGTCCCCCTCAACGAAATTTCGAAAAAATCAATAAATCTTTAATGACCTCAATGTAAACACACAAATTAGCGGATTCTAGGAACAGAAATTGCCTTCTTATTGAGAATTAAGGTGGAAATAAAGGAAAATCCAATACATTAAAGGCTTCTTCTAAATTCGATACGGTTCTGATTTTAACGAGTCTGTCTGGGAATTGTGTTAAAAGGGATTATTTGCTTTTGCTTTTATATTCCTTTGATTTTATTGGATTGGCAAACTAATTGATATAGTAAAAATTGGGAATGATTTAAGGTCAAGTAATAAAGGAAATAATAATTTATAAAAAGTATAATAATTAATAGGAATTTCAAGCGCGATTTCTTTCTCCAAATTTATGAGCGCAGGATTTTTCTATTCATTATATTTTCCATTATATGTGTTTTCTCTTTTTATTTTTATAGATTTTAATATTGTTTTCTTTTAAGGTTCCTTGAATTAAAAAATAAATAACTGGTTCTACTCTTCGAGATAAAAATCTACCAATTAGTCTCATGTAAGCTATAAATTATCTACGTTTTTTAAATTTACTTCTGCAGAAAAAGTGTGAATTTTTGCATATAATTTTGTTTACTTCAATTGTTCTGGGAATTGATTTTAAACTTTGACAATTAAAGACTTTATATATTAAAGACTGGTATTGGCTACTATCTTGCCATTTGGAACAAGTTTCTGACGTCAATGAAAGGAAAGGTAAACCACAATGCGAAATATTTGTAGTTGGATGGCAGTCGAGAGTTTTGCGGCTAATAACAAGTGTTGTAGCTATAAGTGGTTTGAAACTCACGTTTAACTGTAGCTTCACAGTGAAATATAAATCCAGCAGTAGACTTTAGAGTACTTCCTTATCCCTCCCTATCCCTTTCTTTTCATTTCCATTGAGTGAAATATTCAGTATTTTCTCTAAGAATAAGTGTTTCGAGACGACTCCGTCCGAGATTCACCATGAGTTAATTTAAACATGAAAAATACTCGCGTCATCTCTCGATCTAGATTTGAATCCTATTGTTATGGTGAAATTCAATTTCTTTTCATTAATGGAGATACATTTTTCGAGGCACAAACTCCATTTCAAAGAGTTATAATATTGGGAATTATTTTAATATTCTTCTGTAGATCTTATTTTTAAAAGAATTAACAAATAATTCGTTTTCCCCTAAAATTAAAAGAAATTGGGCTCAAATGATAAAATGAAATCAATCTACAGAAATTTTTTTTCTAAATTATGTCATTGCGGTGGTTCAAATAAAATCATTATTAGTCGTATAAATTTCCGCCAACTTGATTACAAATTAACCCAAAAGAAATTTGATCTATTGGGACATTATTTTTGAATGAAAGAGCCTACAATTATTTTACTATAAGTGTCTGTAAAATATATTTCATTAATTTGTTCAATTGAGTTGGAAATAGAGATTATTTTGCGAATTAATAATGATGCAGTATTTTCAAAGGTTCTGTTGGTGCACCCTCCATTTCACATCTAATTAGGTCAAAGCTACAACTTGACTACAGTATTTACAGTAAAAATCGTATAACTTTGATCACTAAAGTGAGTTAAATAATAAAGAACAAAGAGTAAGAAAATATAAAGTTAAACTACTCACGAACGGTTTTTTATATATTTTTAAGATAGTTATGAATATTTTTAATTTTACTATTTTCCTTCACAAAATTAATAATCATAGCATGTTTGTGTGAGAAAATCATTACTTTATCTTATAATAGATAATTTTTATTCATTTTGATCCAAAATGTGACTGATAAATAGGTCGAATATTGTCAAGAGAAATAACATTGGCTGATATACAGACAGAATTTCAAGTAAGCTCCTAAATGAGGAACTAAAACAGCTTTGGATTAGGAAACATCGAATATTATTAAGCAATAAAACCTAAGAACATCTAAAGTGTTATATTCTCTCTATATGTGGTGCTTAGAGTAAAAAAGGATGTGCCAAATTTAATTTCAAAATATATATTTTTGAGGGATGCAAAAGTAAAAAGGTCTTAGAATAAGCAACCAGTAAGAAATAGTTAGATAAACAATTGGTTCATTGCGTAATTAAGGATAAAGTTATATGTTGCAATCATTTACAAAGTCTCTTGCTTTCCACACTTGAATGATGTAAGACATTTAAATGAAACTTCAAATTTAGAAGAACTATTCGTTCAATAAATTGACCTCATGCTAATGATATATAAAATAAGGTTTTACTAGTAATAGGGGAAAATTAATATAATGGTTCTTAATTAGTAATATTATCTTTACTTGGGAAACGTAGACTTAAATAAATATTCACAACACTGAGGTTCAAAGCCTTCCTGTAGTTTAGTCATTTTCCTTATTCTGTTTCAGATCTATTTTCTCTACAAAGTCATTAATATAATATCTCATAATTTAGTAGTGTTTGATTGTTTGTTGGACAACAGTCTTAATCTAACTAATTGTTCAAGGGACTATAAATTTATACATCAGTAATCATAATTATAAAGAAGATAATGTGTAAACTATTTACATACCATTATGTGAGTGCACTATTTACGTGTTATTCTTTTTAGGAGATCTTAAAATGTGTAAGTTTTGCTTTTAAGCAGTGAATATAAAGCCTACCTTGAAATAATTCTCTATCTTTCTTTCAAATTAATGTAATAACTTCCAAAGAGTGATTAACGCGCAGCCTCAAACTTAGTTAGTCCCCAAACTAGTAAACTTGCCGTGGGAAGAAAGAGTTAAAAGAATCTACTCATATGATTAGGAAATTATTAGTTTCCTATTCTACTCATTGAAGTTTAATAGATAAAATTATAAATGGTTGTATGAATTAAACCCAGACATGATGATCAAACTTTCTTTAAACCTTCGAACAGTTAAAATAAATTTAAATTAAATCATAAGCGTTTGTTTTCTAATATTAAAAAAAATAAAAGCGGCCTCGGGCAATCTGTTTCAGAACATTTTGTAGAAGAATTTTGGGGTAAGAATTATCATTTAACTTCTCAAAAGTCAAAAAAGCAAATTTTATGTTATGTTTACGATTTTATTAAGGAATATATTTAAATCTCATGGTTTAGTGAGCTATAGTTTCTTGGAAATTATTTCTAAAAACTTATTCCTCTTGTTTGGATATTTTAAGTTAATGTTCTTAACAAAGAGCCAAAAAGCTCGATCAACATTTGACGATGTTTTGACTTGAATCAATCACAAGCAATTAACTTTAAATAAGATTTCCTGATTTCCTTGCTAGCCAACCCTATCTATTAGCAATAAACCGGAAGATTTACTTGAGTGGTTATTTGTCTCCTACGGTCTGAGTTATGACTTTAAGTGAAAGAAGTAGAAAGGATACATGTTTTGATAAAATGCTTAGTGAAGTTCTTAAAGGGCCTAAGACCAAGTGTACTTCTGTGAAATTCAAAAGTGAATCTTATCACCCATATAATATAGTAGGAGAGTATTATTATAATATTACAGGGACAAGTTCCTGCAAATAGCATTACGTTAGATTCGTTGGAGGATACAGAAAATATGGAGAAAAGTTTCACAGCACAACCAAACACTCCCCAAATTTTGGCCGCCGTTAATGAGTCGAAGTAAGAAGGGTCAACAGATTTTCAGAAGAGTTTCTTCAATAATCTTCTGAAAACAGTTTTATTTACAAAATATTTGTCAGAGAGTCCCCCTCTAGTTCGCTGGCTGAGAAGCAGTTGATGACAAGGATCATACGTCCTACCTGCAAAAGGAGAGCTGCTTTAGGCCCAAATATTCCTTCAAGTTTGAAACTATTTTTTAAAAGTTATTTCAGTTTTTCTCTTTTCTTCTATCATAAGATTATCAGGGTTTTCCACATTTTAGCGCAAACTTACCTTTCCCTTCCTATAAAGCCTTAATCCAAATAAAGTTTCCTTTTTATTCACAGAAAATTTTGGAATAAAGCCAAGAATTTGAAAAGTCTTTCGAAACCAATTTAGCCTGGCGTCGCTCCAGTCCTTTTCGTAAACGCTCCATGTTTGAAACAACAACAAAGCTTTAAATTGGTTATGAAGTACAAAATATGACAATTTTCTTATCTTGCGCCGCTAATATCTTATATCAAACGACATATTCGGAGTAAACATGACAGATCCACATTCCAAGGCTACTTCGGTAAAAAGCTTAAGAAGCCGTTAATTTAAATAAAACAGGTCAGAGATTTGTGTATTGCAGTTAACCTTCTTCATTCCTGAGATATGAAGAAATGAGTGTGGATAGGAGTCGTGTCATCATAATTCACATCCCTTCCATTTTATTATACGCGAAAAAATGAAAGGAAAAGATATATTTATTAGGGTGATGACTTTTTGTCTTTTTTTATAAAAAAATATTTCCTTCAGCACGAATGAATAAACTTTTGCCTATTAATGCCAAAAATTACTTTTATTGCATCGAAATATTAAAAAAGTTCACGCACAAACAACTTTGAAATGTGTGATAGAACGGTTTGAGGCCGCTTAATTTCAACCGCTATCACATGTTGTTTAGAAACACGTTGCTACCCACGTGCATTTTCACGTCAAAGCAGGGCGCCCTATCGCCACCTGAGTCAATATTTAACCAAGGGGGTCACCCCCCCCCCCCCCTCGTTTTGCCCCATGCGTCAATCTCGCCAGATTGAGTTAGGCTTATGGGCAGATAAGTTATGTTCTCAGGCGCGGCTGGGCATTCCCTCGAAGCCCCCTACTCCATTGTCCCCTACGCCAAGGGGATGGCTCGACTATTTATATGGAAACTTTACCGATTAGAGCAGATAAGATTCAGATTATCTTCGCGAGACATCACGCTGATCCAGTCTCACCTTGTGCACCAAGGGCCCTCTACCTCGAGATCCACTATTTTTGTCCAGAAGAGGACAATATCCCTTGAGTGCCAAGGTTCGAGCCTTCAAGACGCCAAGTCCACAAGGTCCCCACTGTTGTTTAGAAAGAGAACAACGTTAGAACAACTATTGTTTTTTGAGCCAGTTGACAAAAGACAGTTCTCTCCCTCCTCCCCTGTTGTTCAGAAAGAGAACAACGTTAGAACAGCCATTGTTCCTTGAGCCCGTAGACAAGAGACGGTTATCACCATCCCTGTTGTTCAGAAGAGAACAACGGTAGAACAGCCATTGTTCTTCAAGCCCGTTCGTCAAGAAACGGTTCTCATTCCCAAGACGTCACGTCAGGATAATTTAATCCCCCCTCCTTCGGCTGGAGCTCGCCAGCGGACCGAAGATTTCCTCGCATCGCCTTCCTCTGCACAACAACTTGTAATTACATAAGCTGAGCACTACCTTTGAGTATTTAACCTTTCGTCAACCCTACCCCGTGCTTTAAATAATTTAGCGATCCATCCCATCCCTTTAATTTTGAATTTGTTTTACCTTTTTAAATCTCTCCCAAATCTTAATCCTCGGATTAGCTACATATTCCCACGCCCCTCTCCATTCTCTGTTTATGTAAACATTTTCCTTTTTGTGTGTTGTTAATAGTTTATTTAATAAAACTAAATTTTATTAATGATAACCATATTATTATCCTTGAGCTCAGTTCCACTTCTTAAGCATATTGAAGATAAATAACATCAGTCAACCAGATAACCACGCACTCGAAATATAATTGAATCATTCCCAAAACAAATAGTTATACAGGGTGTCCACAAAGTCTGGGTACATAGGGGATAAATAAATACCTTTAGAATATTAAAATATTAAATATTAAATATTATAATATTAAAATTCCTATGTACCCAGACTTTGTGGACACCCTGTATATGGTATATCGTCGAGAGTCCATTCTACGACAAAATGTAATATAGGCTATTTTAGTTATTTATATCTGTTAAAAATATTTATATTAAATATATAAGTCATCAAACAGACTTGTGCAATAATTTATGTACTATAGAATTGTAAAGAATTTTCCAGAAAATTATCACGTCATCGCTTAGGCGATTTCTGTAGAGTTCCAGAATTTTCTTCAGCCATTTCTCGTGCGGTATATAAGCGAGATGTTTAAAGCAAGTAGTTACTAGTTCAGTTTTAACGGCTTTGATATTATTATTGCCTTATTATAATTGTTGTGTATTCTCCAGCGTTTATGGTGAAGAGATCCTGGTATTATTTGGTAAACTACATTCAACTCTCTCACTAATTATATAATATAATAGCATATCATATTTTATTACTGTCTCCCTTCTCTCTTATTTTTTATTATTGTAATTTGCTTATTTTTTAATGAAATATATAAAAGCTCAATAACTGTTTCTTTAATTTGTTACCTATTTAATATTTAGGTTTATTTTCTATTTCAGTTGCTGAGTACAAAACTAATCGTTTAAGAAAACCTTTTTTAACACGGAGAAGAACAAGAAAACCTGGACAAATAACTTAGTCCAGTTTCAAGCACCTTCAAGAAAAGGCAACGTGGCAGTTTATGATGCACCCTTAAGTGAACGGAGTCGCATGCCTCTGAAAATCCACGTCGTTGGACGCTTCAAATTTCTTGAATCGACGGCCAAAGAACGGAGGGATAGGATTGACGTAATTGTTGTGAAGCTAAAAGCCCTATGGAGCAAAACATTGAACTTCCGCATGTATCTGATCAAGCCATTTGTGCAAAACTAGAAAACCTTCCGGAAGAGTATGAGTGCTGCAAAAAGAAACAAAATTTTAATTGTAGGAATGAATTGTTTGACGTGCCCAAAGTGAAAGGCAACTGGTTGAGCAAATAAGATCAGAACCTCTATAAACAGCAAATTTTGACCGAAGGTTAGATTGGTTATTCCACTGGTAAACCTGCTAGTGCCAAGATCATCCACCCATCAAAGCGAAAGAAGGCAATGAAAGCAACTGTGTCCCCACTTTCCAGCTCAGCCCTACCTGATTGTTCCAAAACTAGCACGGACTTATCCAATAACAGCAAAGACAGTTCTTGGGAGGATGAGAATGCAGCATCAACGAGGGAAAAGAAGCATAACCCAACAGGCTTAGCAAGACTCGTTGCTACAAGCTCAAAGCTATCGTCCCACAGA